>JANHFT010002919.1:121158-138788 GCA_032467955.1 Pseudoxenodon macrops | reverse complement strand
CAATGCAGAAGCAGCTGGACTTCACACAAAATGGCCCCTGCAATAAGCATGAACCTCACAGGGCAAATAGTTAGTTTTTAAAAAATGCTTTTAAAAAGTTTTTTAAAAAAAGGTTCAGACATTCCCCGCCCACCTCAGCTGATTGTCAAAGACAACTGAGAATCAGGCACTCTTTTTTTACTTTTTAAAGCCTTTTTTTACTTCCAGTTGGGCAATAGGTAGTAAAAAATGCTTTTTAAAAAGTTTAAAAAAAAGGTTCATTAGCTGTGACAATCAGATGTACCACCAATTGTGGGAACCTTTTTTTTTTACTTTTTAAAAGCATTTTTACTACCGGTTCTCCAAACCTGAAGAATTTATTACTACCGATTTGGGGAACCGGGCAGAATGGGCAGCATTTCACCCCTGCTTTGAAGGGTGTCTCTCCCAAAGCCATCATGTCTATAGAGTATTAGCTGCTGTTGATTATATTTTGTGCTTGTTAAATCCGCAACTGTAGTCTCACCATCAGTAAAACCCAAATTGAATCATACACATAAAGTACTTTCTCAGATGTTACATTTTGTGGTATTTTGTACCTTGAATTTACCGGTAGGTCTGTTTCAGAAGACATCAATATCTTCTGAATGTGACAGGGTAGCAAATATTTTCCTCATCACCATCCCAAATTACGATGATGATGAAAAATGTTAGGATATCACTGAGTTTTGCTACAATGTGCCGTATCTAATTTTAAAAAAAATGTTCACATCTACTGTCATTTAATGCTGAAATCCAAACAAGAATATAACAAATTTCATGGAAGTAGTCATGGAGAATATATCTATCAAACAACATAAGCTGAAACTACCCACTGAAGGAGCAGTGGAATCAATGTGAAACAGTGACTCTAGTCACCAGCCCTTCTAGGTTTTTCTAGAACAGGGGTTGGCAACCTTAAACACATCAAAGAGCCATTTGGACCCGTTTCCCACAGAAAAGAAAACACCGGGAGCCAGAAAACCCTTTTGACATCTAAAATGAAGATAACACTGCATATATTGTTTTTTACCTTTATGCTATGTATAAAAAAACTATAGTGTGTTGCATTTATGAAATCAATGAACTGCTAAAGAGAAAACACATTTTTATTTCTGTATGCAACAAAAACATTTTGAACTCCCCCCAGAAAAGATGGGTTGAAAAGCTCAATAAATCACGTGCTGGCGGGTGTCGTACGTTAGTGGTTGTGATGCATATTTTGAGCGTCAGGGAGCCGCAGCAGAGGGATGAAAGAGCCACATGTGACTCCAGAGCCGCAGATTGCAGATCCCTGGTCTAGAACAACTCACCGCAGCCACCTCACTACAAACAATTCACTGTAGTACAACTCACCACAGGACAATTCATTGCTGTATTCATTGTTTCATTCAGGCACTTTTATTATTGGTAACAACATTTTCATAAAAATTATTGCAATTCTTGTATTTTAGTATTATTGGCCATGGTTTCCCTGGAATTAATTTAACATTTGCATTTATTGAATTGTCCTGCGTTGAGTTCTTCCACAGCAAGTTGGCCGTAGCGAGTGGGCCCATTCCACTTCTTAGGGAGCCCAAAAGGACACTACGGTTGATGGTATCAAAAGTTGCTGAAAGATCTAGCAGAACAAGAAGGATCTCAAAAGTCCTACTGCATATCATCCATAAGAATAGCCTAATAATCCTGTTCTATATCCAGGCCTAAAACCCACCTAGGGGAAAAAATGTATCCAGATGGTTTTAACTGAGAGTTCTATAATTTTGCCAATAAATGGAATATTAAAGTCTGGCTTATAATTCTCCAAAATCGTTGAGTCCAATGATGGTTTTGAAGAGGGGGACACATTAGGTTGATTTTGGTTCAATAATTTCAGTTTAATGAAACCAACAGTCATCCTAACAAGAAACACTTGTTATTTCTAATTAAAGCTGGAAGCTGCCAATTTTAATGGTGAAAAGGGAGATAAAATTTGGGTTGGGGAGGAAAGAGACCTTGCAAAATTAATCACATTTATTCATATGGGAGCAGGAAATTATGTTTCCTGGGGGGGGTTGTTTATTTTGTTGTAGACTACATTCAGTGAATAAGGGACACGGTGATTCAGTGGCTGAGATTGTCGATCAAAAGGTCGGCAGTTCAGCGGTTCGAATCCCTAGTGCTGTGTAACAGGGGGAGCTCCCGTTACTTGTCCCAGCTTCTTCCAACCTAGCAGTTCGAAAGCATGTAAAAATGCAAGTAGAAAAACAGGTAAGAAGGTAACAGCATCCCGTGTGTTGTCAGCATTTAGTCATGCCGGCCACATGACCATGGAGATATCTTTGGCTGGCTCTCTGGCTTTGAAACGGAGATGAGCACCACCCCCTAGAGTCAGGAACGACTAGCACATATGTGTGAGAGAACCTTTACCTTTACATTTCAGTGAAACAGTGCATTGCATACAATATTATATATTCTGGGATATGTCCTCAAATCTGCTTTGAGGAATTGGTATCAATATTTGATACATGTCACATGTATCTTGTCATGAGCACATGAGAAGAATCTGTTTTGTAGGCAAACACTATTCTGCTTCCAGATGGACACAACTGGCCACAACCCACTAATTCCCAAACAATCTATGAAAAAATACAGAGTATTTCAAAATATTGGGGGTAGGTCACAAAATGGTTGTGTTGTTTGTGCAGTCCAAGTGTTTGTATCAGCACTCCACAAATCATATAACTAATTGATGGATCAACCACCTTTCACGTTTTATAATAAGCCTTTACTTTGAAAAATATACGATGTATTTTAGCAGCCGAGTGGACATATTCTGTTTAATATACAAAGTTGAGATGTAGCCATGATGTTACATTTTCTGATTGCTAAGAAAGAAAAGCCAAAAAAAGCAAGAGTATTCCCATATCCTCACTTCACTAGTAACCAACGTGCATATAAAGCCATCAGAATAATGCCAAAATGTTACACTTGAATAATTATGCATTTGGAAGCGGAGGTAAGGTCAAAGTATTTTTCATATAAATTAAATGGTATTGTCATCTGTTTCAGTGCGTTTGGTAGTTTGTTTCCTACATGTAATGGTTTCTTCTGGAGGTTACAGAGTCATTTTTAGATGTCCCCCTTCTTGGTGTGACATTCCCACCCCCTCGGGAAGTTGGGCTCAGGAGTCCTATCCATGATGGGATGGAACATTATAGTGTGGTTTGTGCACCAGCATCCTTAATATTTCCTTCCTTTCAGAAGCAAATAGACCATACCCTTATCTGAATGCTAATTTCCTAGTTAAAGCCCTCCCTTGCTGACAAGGGACTGAAAGAGTTTTAAATCACAGATGTAGAGTATCAAATGCAATAATGCTCTTGCAATAGTGCATTGAAGCCTCAATTAATTAACCCTTGGGCTAAGTAGGCAGGTACACGTTGGTGGCCACAGGCGGTGGATGGATGAGATTTAAATGTGTATCTCATTTCCCCAGCACGGAACATGCCGTTTGGTTGAGAAAGGAGTCATTTTGCACACTCGCCTCATTTACTCTCCGCTTTAATCCCTTTAATTCCACCTGAGATCCAGGCAAGAAAAGAGGATGAAAGCGAGGTGTAAAGGCTACAGAGCTGGTCTTTGTTTACATACTGTCTCCCTGGGGGACCCCCCTCCCCTTCTCCCCCTATAACAGAGCCATGGCTTCTGGCCTTTTTATTGGACTTCAAGCCTCATGAGTAAATGCAATACAAAAGGGAAAGTTACTCGTATTGGTTCTAAGAGAGGGGGAAAATACATCGAAACCTAAATTTTCTTTTACACTGATACTTTTATTAAGGCAGCTCAAAGATAGACAAATGTTTTTGGGTTTCCCACAGCTCCTCATCAAGCAAGATGGACAGCAAAGCAGGGGGGAAATGAGGAAGAGAGCTGGGACCCATGTATAGAGTGGAATGTGGAGAAGTTTACAGACATTCGGGAAGGAAGGTATCCCAGGGGTCGGGAGGGGGCTGTTGCAGGACTTCCTCTTGGGCCAAACCAGCCTTTTCTCACTCTTGGCATCTTTAAGATAGGTAGCCTTCAACTCCCAGAAATGCCAAGTTTGCAAAACACTGTATTAATTGATGAAAGCATAAAAAAATCAGCTACATCAGGCCACAAAGCGCCCATACTTTCCCAAATCTTTTGCATGATAGGTAAATAATAAAATGAGAATGAGGTGGATGGATGGATGGAGTCACTGAAGCAGTCAGGGTGAGCTTAAATGGACTCTGGTGGATGGTAGAGGACAGGAAGGCCTGGAGAAATGTTGTCCACGGGGTCGTGATGGGTCAGATATGACTTCCCGACTAACAACAGCAACAATAAAATGGAAGATAAAGGTTCCCACCTTAGCTGGCCTGCAAAAATCTGGATAATTACCGAAGAGCAACATAAAGTGTTATTTATTCTTCTGCTGTTATTTTGTGACCCTGTGGATTTCTAAAAGCTAGAGCTGATCAGCTTCACAAGGCCTGCTCTTAGTGAAAATGTGGGGTTCAGTAGGAGAAAATGTCTGGATCCAACACAGTATTAAGCCACTGTGTACCTATGATTTATTGATCAAACTACAGAAACTTGAATTAAACCTACATGTTAAACCAAAGCCAAGCTACCATGTTGCTTATGTTTATATGACACAAGGGGACAATCATACTTTAGCCTAGGGTATGTCATATTAATCAAGTTTATATGGGTAGTTTTTAGTTTATTGAGTGGTGTAAACTGAGCAAACTGCCTTAGCTGTGCTGCCACAGAAAGCACATACAAATTCCTTGACTGTAACTTGATTGATATTCAGTACAAAGCTATATTTGGTGTATCCATGATGGGCATATGTGTATCCAAAAATAGTGCTAATGGTAGCCACAACTGTGTAAATGCAACTGCCTGGCCACACATAACAGCAGATGTGGCTTCAATCACCCTGATGAACTGGCCATGTTGATGCCCTCAACAGCATGTTGAACTTCTTGTTGCTTATTCAATCTTTTGATAAGGCAACTCAAATAGCAAAATACTTTTGGTTTCTCAGCATCAAGCAGAGCTAACTGCACTGCATACTAATGTGAATTGGTTCTTCCTTCTCCCTGGCTTTAGCTTATTAGATGGGAAAACCACTTGTCTTTAGAATGCTCCAATAGCATTTGTTTTTCAGAATTCAAAATTCAGCTCAGCATTAAGCCCCTGCCTGTGTGTGGGTGTAGTATTGACATAGGCTTAACATATATGTGCACTATTTAATGGTACTTACACGTGGTTTTCTTACCATCTTCTTTGGCCCTCTTGAGTTTCTTCTGGTCTTCAATATGATTCTTTAAATTAGGCCTTGCTTTGCTTTATGGGCTTCAGACCACTCAACTAATAAACCTTCAGCAGTATAAAAACTGCCTAAACCATTTTAGGATCACTAACCATGCTTTCTTCATCCATCTTTACTAGCCGTTTGCTATCTATTCCATTTTAGTTACCACATTTTCCAAACTTCCATTACAGTTCTTCTGCTAGAGTGATGCTGGATGTTTAAGACTTCCTTCTTGATGGCGGGTCAGTCTCAATTTCTCTAAATTTCTTGATATCAACAAAGCCGGCAGAAACTGCCTCCCTTCCCACACCCCATTTATTTGGACTCAGATACAGAAGTCTGGGTAGATGATGTAGAGAGATACAAAGACTGTAGGGGCACCACATGAATTAAGCATGATTGAGATGAGAATCCAACTGTTATGAATTAGAGGGATATGTGAACCACTGTGCCATTTTTAATACAAAAAGCTTGAAAGCTGGCTCCTTGGATGATATCATAAAAATGAGACAAAATCGTGATAATTCTCCAGAACTGGACGTTTCTTTCTTCATTTCCTCTTGATTGCTTGAACCTCTTTTCTGAAGAAAACCCTGACATTGATATTTGAACAAGAATGATCGTGTTGAGGTATATAATTGGTCTGTGCAAAGTTTTTGATTAGAAGCTTTGCTTCAAAGCAATTCAATCAAATAACCCTTTCAAACTCAATCTTTGAACTGAATACCTGAATTCATGTAATGCATTAAATTTAACTGGATACTTTTAAATGGATATTGCAATTCAATGGACTTTTAGTTATCCTCACATACATTTAAAAAAAATCAAACTAACAATGTGGATTGAATGTACTTGTCTCACTAAATTAATTCATTTAATTAGATTATGGCTAACATGCATCTTCCTAGTAGTCTAGTCAGACTTTATTCTCAATGCTACTCTATTGCTACTGCCCCCAATATTGCACTCATAGGTATCAATGTATATGCAAATACATGCCTTATTGTCTATCAGGATAAGGTAGGTGCAGCTCAATGCTCCCTTTAAAAGTCTTGCACTTGGTGAGAAAACAGAAGAAATGGTTTTAGCCATAGAGGAATATCCTGGGGATCAGGAGACGTATATGAAGACATAAAATCACGTGAGATATCTCGTAAATGGATAAGACTGACTTACTGTGACACGAGAAGCCAAGGCTACATGGTAGTCATTTTTTAGGGTTCCCATAACATGGTCTCAAAATTCCAAATGTTTCCAAGAACCTGAGAAAATGAATAAACTTGATCTGTTTCATGGAAACTGAAGATGTGTGCGTGTCTTTCTCTCCATTTGGCAGAGGTCTACCAATGGGAAGGGTATAATGAACTCCAGTAGGCAAGCTGGGCATTCTTACTACACTGGGTAAAGGAGTCAGACACATTTGTCAAAATATGATTGAAACCGATTTTGCTATAGCTGGTAGGCTGTGAGAAAGGACATTTGGAGAATTTAATCAGAACTAGTAAAGGATTTTAGAAGACAAATTGATTTAATTTTGCTGTGAACCTAGATTTCCTTTTTGCATATACAAATAAACATAATACTGTAAAATAATCTGTCTCCAGATTATTGTTTTCCAAAAGAATTGTTTAAACTATTTAAAATTATTTTGTTTGCATTTCATTTCATTTTAATGTTGTTGTTGTTAGTTGCAAAGTAGTGTCCGACCCATTGCGACCCCATGGACAATATTCCTCCTTGCCTTCCTGTCCTCTACCATCCCCCGGAGTCCATTTAAACTCATGCCAATTACTTCTTTGACTCCATCCAGCCACCTCATTCTCTGTCATCCCCTTCTTCTTTTGCCCTCAATCATTCCCATTCTCTTCTCAAGTGAGTTCTTCCTTCTCATTAGGTGGCCAAATTATTTGAATTTCATCTTCAGGATCTGGCCTTCTAAAGAGCAGTCAGGGTTGATCTCCTCTAGGACTGCCCGGTTTGATCGCCTTGCAGTCCAAGGGACTCTCAGGAGTCTTCTCCAGCACCATAGTTCAAAGGCCTCAATTCTTTGGCGCTTAGCCTTCCTTATGGTCCAACTTTCACAGCCATACATTGCAACTGTTAAAACCATAGACTTGACTATACACACTTTTGTTGGCAGGGTGATATCTCTGTTTTTTAGTATGCTGTCTAGATGTGCCATAACTTTCCTCCCCAGGACCACGAGTCTTTTAATTTCTTGGCTACAATCCCCATCTGTGGTGATCTTGGAGCCCAAGAAAATAAAATCTGTCACTACCTCCATTTCTTCCCCATCTATTTGCCAGGAATTGAGAGGGCTGGATGCCATGGTCTTAGTTTTCACTTTCTGCCTTTAGAGTGGTATCATCTGCATATCTGAGGTTGTTTATATTTCTCCTGGCAATCTTAATTCCAACTTTTGATTCATGTAGCCCCGCCTTTTTCATGATGTGCTCTGCATATAAGTTAAATAGGCAGGGAAACAGTAAACAGCCTTGTCAGTCTCCTTTCCCAATTTTGAACCAATCAGTGGTTTCGTGTCCAGTTTTCACTGTTGCTTCTTTACCCGCATACAGGTTTCTTGAGAGACAAATAAGATGGCCTGGTACTCCTATCTCTTTATGAATTTGTCACAGTTTGTTGTGTTCCACACAATCAAAAGTTTGAGCATAGTCAATGAAGCAGAAGTGAGGCAGTAGGCATGAGCTTAAATGGACTCCAGAGAATGGTAGAGAACAGGAAAGCCTGGAGGAATATTGCCCATTGGGTCATGATGGATTGGACACGACTTTGCAACTAACAACAAACCTGGTGGTGCCCCTCCCCCCGATAAACTGAGTTATCAGAACTTTAAATGTGATTTTTGTTTTGTTTTGCTTTAAAAGAAACATCATGACATCATTTTATTTTATACTTTCCCTTAATTATTCTTAATGCCAAATTTATATTGTCCAATGATTACCGCACACACTAAGCTGATTCTTTTAGTCAGCTTTCTTGTTAACTCAATATCTTTTTCCTGGATAGTGTAACCAATTTGCACCCCATTGGTATTTATTCTTAGTTTCTATTTGTTCTTCCAATGTGGCTCATTTGGCACAGGGTGGTGGTGATTAGATTTGGCTTCCTTCTCATACTTCTTAGCCTCATGGAAACTGAAGAGAAATTGAATTGAAAGTTCCCAGTTTCTGAAAGAATATATAGCACTGATGAGTCTCTATATTGCCTGCTATGGAATAAAAAAAAATAACAACCTCATATCAATTTTGTCTGTTAAGATTTTAGTGTTTGCAGCCCAGCAAAAGTTTTTACTTCTATTATTTCTCTAGCCTCTTATATTATTCCATTTTAGGACAAATGTAATTGCCTGAATTACATATATAAAGAAGTCAAATCAACAATTAGATTATTTTATGTTACTGAATGCCTTATTAGGTATATATTTCTTTTAAAAAATATAGATCTTTAATAATATGAGACCTGCAAAAAGTAGAAAATAGTCCCAGGGTCCATAGCATATTGAAATAATGGTTTAGAGAAGCCATATTTTGAGTAATATTCAAGGACAGCCCATGTTTAGTACACTGCAATAATCCAGTGTGGAGTGACTAGAGTGATTGTTTGAAAGGCCTCTCATTCTAGGAATGGTTCAACTGGCTCACCAGATTAAAGACTGTCTACTGTCGACCTCACCCCATTTCTAACAGGTCTCTAAGGGGCCTGAATAAGTGCACCAGCATGGCTACCGGCCCTGTCCTAATATTCCTTTTTTATTTGTATCCATTTCATGTATTCATAATCATACAATTATACTTATATCTGTTATCCAATACATGCTGGACGAATTAAATAAAATAAATAAATAAATATTGTTAACTTTTGGACTGCCTTACATAACCTCAATTCCTAAGGTCTGGAGGGATGGTTACTTTATAAGTAGTGGACGTGGAGAATATAAGATAGGAACTTGCTCTATGGAAATACATTGAATAATATCAACAGAAGCAGCAGCAGCAGTAAATCCGAAGGATAAAATCTGAAGCCACCTTGAGTAAGATGTATTATCATGTAAATCGTGTTTGAAAATGTAAGTTCAACTTAACACCACACACACATACACATACACACAATCAATCAATCAATCAATCAATCAATCAATCAATCAAAAAACACCCACTGTCCCATTTATAATGTACAATTCCCTAAGGAGAGAATAGGTGAGCATATATGAGGGATCGGAGGTGATATACGAAACTTGGAAAACACCCTCCATCCCATATCTCCTGCTTGCAACCGAAGACAAGAGAGTAAGCACTGACTTCAGTTAACCCAGATGTCACCAATTTTGTTTCAAAGCTTTCCCTGCTTTCTGCTTCTTTGGCCACTGCTGCTTAGCAACCTCCACAGAGCTTTCTTAGTCTATATTTATTCTAGAGGAATTTCATCCCTACCACAGCCTCTCTCCTTTTGGAAAGCCTATAACACATTTGGCTTTTCTGTTGTTGCTTTTTTTTTACAAGAAGAAAGAAGTGTTTGTTCTTCATCTTTTCACATCG
Source organism: Pseudoxenodon macrops (assembly GCA_032467955.1). Lineage (NCBI taxonomy): Eukaryota > Metazoa > Chordata > Lepidosauria > Squamata > Pseudoxenodontidae > Pseudoxenodon > Pseudoxenodon macrops. Next base: position 128,888 of record JANHFT010002919.1, on the reverse strand, counting down.
GACCCTGTGTATTTTACTGCCCCTCTTTTTTTTTGAGAAAAAAAAATCAAACTCTATATTGCCAATAGCTACCTTCTGATCTGAAAAAGGTTGACACCCACATTCTTTTTTGAGTGCCCATACCGTATTAGGATAACATACTGGTTTTCTGTCCCATTTATGGCTCGCCACTGCCCCATCCAGAAATAGACTTGCCCTTTTTAGAACGTTTGATTTCAGCTGAGGGCTTTTCATTATCTTGGAATATCTTGTGCTTTGTTATTGCTTCCAAGTCGTCATGCAGTTCCTGAGTAATAGGCATTGGGGAGAGGGAATGAAGGAGAGGGGGAGAGATTATGCCGCATCACTGACTCACCAACATATCCTGCATCGTGCGCAAGGTGTGAGGGGAGAAAAGCCTAGAGCTTTATTTTCATTCTGCCTTTTCATCAAAAGGGACTATCCTGTGAGGGAACAGGGAAGAGATTTTTGTGGTAGAGATAAATCCAGAGAGAAACGAGAGGAACAGCTTTTGCCCCAAAATGGGCAAGGCTAGGATGATACCATCTGGCAAAAGACACAGAAGGAAGTGTGGGGAACGCAGTCAAGACCTGCACAATGCCGGCTTCTCTTTTTCCATCCTTCTTCTCCCCCCCCCCCCCAGGATTTTCCCCTGCCACCTTTAAGCAGGGAGATACCAAGCTTTTACAGCAGTGTGAAGCATGGCTATTAATAGAGTGCAGCAATTGCCTTGCCTCATTAGATAGGGGTGAAGGAAAGGCATTGTGAAGGCAGGGCCGAAAAATGCAGTCTTGTCCTCTACTCAGGCCCACCCCCATGAGACTATAAAACATGGGTTCACATTGAGAAATATGGGGGGAAATTCTACCTTCTGTAAGGTTGGGTGGAAGTGCTGTTAATTTGCTTATGAAGGCCAGTGATAAGTGTTAGTCACAATGAAACAGCTAATTAGAAAATAAATTTTGAACTGGAATTGATTTAGAGAGCTTTCCCCTTGCATATAAATGTATATAAGCTGTTGCACAACCTAGATTGCATTTAAAAAGCATGCATTTTCTGTCCAATCTGACATAACGATTCTGAATGTATGAAACGTTACGCATGCATGCAGAAGACGGTTCAGATTATTCATTCAGATGCTTTTCTTAAGGGGGTTTGCTGTCTCATGGAGAAAATGCATTTTCTTGAAATCAAGATACTAAATGTCAGGGCATAAATACTAGCAGGGTTAGGTCAGGATGGGAAATCCCTAGGCGTTAGGAAAGCTGTAGGCTAGACTGGGGATGTGAAAAAAAAACACCTCAAAGGGATGTAATGGCAAATCACTTCCAAATTGTTGCCCGGAAAGCTACATGACTGCATCCTTGAAGTTACCAAGAATTCATCTTCACTTAGAGACTTTGATCATTTACTTTTGCTTCGATATTAGAAACAATGAAAAATGGAAGAAAGCAGGAATCACACTAGATCATTATAAGCCACTGGGAAAGATGGACAGAGTAATATTACACTGCTGCCATATATAGAAACTGAAAGAGGTATTGTGGTGAAAGAACAGGACATGATTGTCTGGAAATAATTTCTACTTTTGGAGATTGGTTTCTAAATAATAGGAACTGATTGTTCCACTTCACCATTCTTTGGTCAGACTTGAGTGAGTATGTGACCACTTTAGCAAGATTTTAGAGAAACTGGAATAGGTTCAAATGAGAATAGAGGAGATACGCAGGCGATTACAAATTAAATTCTAGGAAGACAGATGGAAGGATTTGGGCACACTTGGCCTTGAGAAGAAAAGACCATGGGATGATATGATAGCATTCATCAAATAAATAAAAGATGCCACAAAGAAGGTCATAATCATCTCAGAGTGGAGGACATGGATTAATGGATGTAAATTACAAGAAGGAGATTCTGATTAAATGAGAAACATTAGGAACATTGGAATCAATTACACAGGGAAGTGATGGGCTCCCTTTTATACAGGGTATCTTCAAGCAGAGACTATTCAGCCATCTTTCATCTTTTAATTTAATTTAGATTCCTGCACTGATAACCTATATACAATATTTTCATCTCTAGTATTCTAATAACACAGAAGCTGAACTGAACATCACTCAGTGATTTGCATGTATGGTGATAGAATAATCTAGCATTGATTTTCTCATGCAAACAAGGCAAATGAGAATTGAAAATGAAAAGAGAAATCAATGAAATTACTATTTTACTGCTCCAAATTTACAGTAATAGTTCAGAAATGTATAGATGCTGGAGAAATTTTACTGCCACAGCAAGAGTAACTGCTGCAAACAATCACCACAGCAATGTAAAAAAACTGGGGGGAAATCTGAAGAATTCAGCCCATTTAAGAGGACCAGGTTTTCTTTTCTTTTTTTAAATAGATGTAGAATATATTCACTTACAAATTAAGAACAGTCAAGAAATAGTGATAACTATTATATACATTTTATATACATTTTACAGAGGATATATTGCACAGATATATCATACATAAATATCTTATCTATACAAGGATGGGGCCATTTCTCCTGCTCTTTCTTTCAGGATAACTCATGACATTCTTTCATTGACAAACTATCCAAAGTTTCATGTATAAATTAACTCTGACCACCCTCATATTTTTCTCCTTACTACAACCGTCATGATTTGATACAGATTTTCCCTGTTAGCTTTGGCTTATGGATTCTGATATTAACACTAAGAAAATGCAAATCAGTTACTATCATTCTGTGGCTTAGAAAATACAATCTGCAATTGCTCAGAGCTCCTGTTGTTAAAAGGGATGGTAAAATAAATTTAGGTCTGTTTTGTGATGGCGGTGGAAAAGAAGAAACTGTTTCTCAGCCCTGGGAGATTTGAACATGTGATGGTGAGGTATCAGAACAGCCTCCCCCTTTCCTTCTCTCTCCCGCCTTAAGCTTGTTGTTAAAAAGAGGAAGAAATATTTTAGACTTGCCTCTAATTAATGTTAATACGATCTTCTATAATGACAAAATAGCATTTCTGGAATCTCTGTGGCATCTGCAATTGACATGGCCTACCTTAATGGGATGACAGAAAGTTAGCATGAATAAGTAACTGAATCACTACTTCAATATGTAGCGTCAGGGACTCAAGATAGAATATAGAACATCGGAATTGGAAGGGAGCTTGGAGATCTTTCAGTCCAGCCCCATGCTCAAGCAGGAGACCCTATACCGACTATCACATTAATTTCTTATTAAAATGGGACCTAATCAGTAGTGTGATACAGCCACTTCGCACCACTTCGGGAGAACCAGTTGTTAATTTTCTGAGCAGTTTAGTGAACAGGTTGTTGGAAAAAATCATTAAGACAGAAAACCAGTTGTTAAATTATTTGAATCTCACCACTTGATCTAATCTCACTATGACATTTATAGACCAATATTGTATGACAAAATCAACAATGATAAATGCTCCACACTAAAAAAAAAGTAAGGAGAAACACACTAATTGTGATTTAAAAAAAACTATAGCTTTATATCATGGAGTTAATGCTGGCTTAGTGGCTTAATGATGCTAGAGAAGGTCTGTACGTTGGTGGTTTGAGTTCTAGCATTGTGTGACAGAGTGAGATACCATCTTAGAATAATAGAGTTGGAAGGGACCTTACAAGTCCAACCCCCTGCCTAAGCAGGAAACCCTATATCATTTCAGACAAATGGTTGTCCAATCTCTTCTTTAAAAACGTGCAGTGTTGGAGCATTCACAACTTCTGGGGACAAGTTATTCCACTGATTAATTGATTAATTAATTGTCAGGATCACTTGCCTCAACTTCTGCAGTTTGAAGGAATGTTACATGCAAGTAGGTAAATAGGTACTTGGTGGGGAAAATCGCACCTCAAGTGGCAGTATGAATTCAATACATAACATTGGAAAAGCCCCAAATGACACTGCAGAATGCCAATGAACCTTTCTGAGTGTGGAACCAATTCGCCCGCTGTGGTGCGATCTAGATAGAAAGTTATCATAAAGTGAATGGGCTAGCAATCATTAGCAGCCAAACAACTACTATATATAGTCTCCTAGATAGTGTAATATCACCATATGCTAAATATGTAATAATGGAATTTAAATAAAATACATTTATTAGCAGACACAAACACATCTCCACCCATTGATTAATATGTGGAATGCTCACCTATGCTAGAATGAGATATCCATGGGGCAATTCCCTACTGAAACTTTACATTTTCATTAGGCTCACCCATTGAATAGACTGAAATATCTATGGTATAATCTAGTAATGAGACCTTGTATAACTATTAGTGAGAGTGGATCTGTGCTTCTTCATGAATTTAGTTTTCTGAATCTGAGCAATGAAATAAATTCCAAAATGCAGATTATGAGGGAACTTTCTTTTCTCTTTTTGAAAAAAATAATATGCTGCACAATCTCCAAGAATAGGAAAGACTTGGGTCATACATTATGCTGTGATCTCCCATCAAGCAATGATGAAGGTTATAATTATAAGGAAAGAGCAAGAGAGACATCTTTGTTTTATGCTGGCCCTTGCTGGGTTTCAGCTCTAATAAAAGGTACTGAAATTAAACTTTGATGGCACAGAAGACATATCTGCTTTTCTCAAGAAATCTTTGATCTTTTAATAAAAACCAAGCATGGTGTAACTTAATGGTGATAAAAAGGGAAAACAAAGCTACGGTATGTTGTTCAGTATTATTATTTTTTAATCCATGTTTTAAATCAAAAAGAAACATTTAAACATTTTTGAACTCTTCCACCATATATCGATCCTGTTGAATAGGAATCCAAAATCCACTGAGATGACTTCCTATAGGACTGTGAGTGATTCGAAAATCAGTAGAACCTCAGTCTTGACACAAGACAAATCTATGTTTGCTTATTTTTTTCCCTATGGGCATTTACTGACTTTCCGTTTTCAACTCTAAGGGTTGAAGGCAGATTTGGCTAACTATTCATAGAACAACATAGAGTAGTAGGAAAGTTATGGTTTACCATAAATTGTTGAATGACAAGTTTCCAATAATTATTGCGTTTGCCCACACTTCTTAGTTATAATTCAGCAATATATAGAAAGCCTCAGATTGCCTACTCTGAGCAAAGATTGAGGCTAAGAGGAAGTTGGTCATGTGATTGATTGATTGATTGATTGATTGAATGATTCCATCAAGTTGTTGTTGATTTTAGGCATAACAATAGCCAAGTTTGGAAGCTGGCATGGGGGCAGGGAAGCGTTCTACAGAATGTGAATATTTATGAATATTATGAAGGATGGTAATTTAAAATCTGGAGTCTTTTTTCTTTGCTTCTTTTAAGGTCATTGTCATTGAAAAATGTAGCTATTCAAAATGGATCAGCTTGATACCTATATAATCCATAAACATGAATAACCTAGACCTCCTTTAGCCATTTGCTAATTCATTTTTCTAAAGAAACACACATCCGGGGTTAGAATATATACATGAATCCATATCCCAAGCTAATTTCACTAGTGTTATACTAAACAAGTACTGTAGCAATCACTGGAGATATACTAGATCACTTCATCTAAGTAATTTGATTGGTCATTTCAAATTTTATTTTTGTAAGCTACTTCCAACTCATAGTAACTAATGAACTGTCTGAACTTGTTTCCTCTAAAAAGCAGCAAAACCCAGGTTCTTGCCTTGCAAAGATCCTTATAATTCATAATAAATATTAGTTCAGTTTTAATTTGCAGAATCTATGGTTGTTGTTTTTTTCAAATTTAAAAAGCTCCTAAACATTTGTAGTCTCTTTGCTGGATCCTTTAATAAATGTACTGATTTGGAAACTGAGTTAATTTATCCTTTTGCATTGCTTGGGGAGTATAGTTATTCATAAGCTAGACTGCTGATAATACACATTTAGCTGGCTTTCCAGAAAATTAAAGGGAATCTCAGAAAAGGAGACTGTCTTTGGCTATAAACATAATCCTTAGGGCTGAATTATTTTGTATTATGAAGTTATTAATTGACCAAAACCAAATAAAGTGGTAGTAAAATTTGCTTCCTCCCAAATATATGACAAAGTAAATAAGGAAGTCTGTTTTTCCGCAAAAGGGTTGGTGGTGCAAACGCATTACTGATGTAAAAACACTGGTTCTGCTTCTTCTTCTTCTTCCTCCTGTATATATAAATCAAACTTTAAAGTGCCAGAATGAAGCCACTTTCTTGGCTTTGTCATTGGCAAAAATAAGTAATTATCAGTACATGTTTCTGGTAGTAATAGACATACCAGCAGATGGGCTGGGCTCTGTGAACTCCACATTCACATAGCATGTTGCTATCTGCTAAGAGCCTCCACTTGAGCACATTGGTTTTACATTTAGGCACAACAACTCTCAACTTATTCAAGGTTCTCCAAGTAGTATAAAGGAAGTCAGTCCTTCAGCCATATCCTCCTTTAATGTTATTCCTTGCTCAATCATCTCCTTCCTCCATCTTTCAATTTGTTTTTGTTCTTGTGTACCCTCAAAAATGTTTGTTGTTGCATAAATACATTGATGATGCAAACAAATAGAATGTGCTTATTTTTTCCATTCCTAATGTTTGTACAAGATAATGAGATTTTTCTAATGAAGGAGGGACCAAAGAACAAGGAGAACTGAACACAACATAAGGTTTAGATGATGACCTATAGTCCATCTAGCCCAGAATTATCAGTAAATTACCATTGTCAGTAATTTACCATGCAATTTCCCCCCTCAATTTCTCATGGAGATCAACCTTAGGAACTTTTGCATAAAAACACGTACTATCGTACACCCCACTTTGGCACTATATGAGTAATATTTATAACCCTCTGAGAGAGATGGGCAGTTAAGAAATATGAGATATAAACAAACAAATGCAATGACACTAATCTGGGGATGAGATAAAGGAGCCTGTAAATGTTACAACATAAAACGCTAGATCTCTAAGAGATCATCAACCAAATCTGTCAGTATTATCTACAGATTTCTGTTCCCAGTTAATGTGCATTCCATGCTAGTATCTGCTTCAGATAAAAGCCATCTAATGTGCATGCATACACAAGTGCGCGCACACACACGCACACACACACAGAGTTTACTGTTGGCATGGTTTTCTTGTCTGCTCTCCAGGAAGAATTCAAAAACCAGAGATCACACTGAAATACATAAAGATGCAGATGCTGAAATCACTGCCACCAGAGTAGACGATTCAAGAGGAGAAAGTTGCATCAATTGCAGAGGTTTTCTATTTCTCATTTCTAAACAACATCATTTCAGAGTCCATCTCAGAGCTTTGTGTCAAATCCACAGGATGTCAATTCTAAGCTTTGATGATCCTTGTATTGTTACTCCTGTCAGCCTTATATTTAAGTTGCTGAACAGTCACATCACCAAGGATTGGCTTCCTATGAAGCAACATATAATACTTGCTTCAAATACTTCTTGAATTTCAAAATATGTCATATTCTAGTCAAAACAAGGCTTTGTAGGGTTTGCTTCCAAATAAACAATGTAGCTACAAAACTATACTGAACTTAGGGCTTGTTTATTTGGGTGTGTGTGAATGTCTGTGTGAGAGAGACAGAGAAGGGGGGAGAGGAAGGGAGAGAGAGTTTTAGAACTTTTTGACCATAATACCAAAGTCCCACTAAATTAGAGTGGTCAGGTTTTATGCCTACCGGTTCTCTCTCTCTCTCTCTCTCTCTCTCTCT
>JANHFT010002919.1:88001-98002 GCA_032467955.1 Pseudoxenodon macrops | reverse complement strand
ATGTGAAATAGATCCTGTTGATTTTTGCAGCAGATAACAAAGATAAGCAATATAAAAAATGGACACTAGAGGGGACTAAAGATTTTAGGTACAGAAAAGATATAGAGGCCTGTAAAACGATGCAAAATGCTCGAACAATGAAGATGTTCATGGAGACTTTTAAAGAATGGAATCAGAAAATAGTAGTCACAATAGCAACAATGTCAATAATAATTTCTGCTTCTAAGGGTATATTATGTCCAAATGATGTTACTGAAGCAATGAGAGATATAGAACTAACAGGCCAAGAGTATGAGTTGGAAAAATATGCTTTACTGGACTTCAAAAAAAAAAAGAAAAAGAAAATCTAGCTGAAGTTTTAAAATGCAAAAGGGAGATATAGAGTAAATGACAAATCAAGAGAGTGATTTTTTCCTATTACATTTACATCCAATGGATTTACATCCAAGAGGCTTGTTAAATGAAACAAAGTAGAAATGAAGAGAAATAAAACTCTACGACCATGTTTGAATATAGTAAAGATTAAGGCTATTTAATGTAAAAGGAGGGAAGATAAAGTTGGTTTATTTGATCAAACTTAAAACAAGATATATTACGAATGAAGGCAAATATAAGTGTCCCAGGATAATGTTGCAGGATCCAAACTCCATCGGTCACCATGATCTGGGGTTTTGTCTTCCAAGCTTTCGGACTCATGCTGGGACTGGTGCCCAGGTTCAGGGAATTTCTCTCTAGCTTGAAGAGAGAAGTTTCCTGACAATGAGCTCCAGCATGAATCCGAAAGCCTGGAAGACGAAATCTCTGGTCCCAGTGACCGATCCAGCTTGGATCCTCCAACAAGATATATTTTTTCAGGCAACTCTTTATGGACTTTCTGCTGACACCAGGATTAAAATGGTGATGTTTAAAGTATTTGTTTATAGATAAGAGTTGGATTATAGGATGAAAAGATAAATGTTTTAAATCTTAGAGAATATGTCATAGATTTTTTTATACTTGTGTTAAAGGTTGAATGTCACTTCTTCACATATTTATTTTCTTTTTATTATATTCTTACTTTTCTCTTTCTTTCTTTCCGTGCCCAGACATTTTCGCCTCTATTCTCTTTTCTTTCTTTCAGTTTAGCTCATATTATAATTTAGAAACATTCTGAAACAAATTATATATACAAAATCTTGCCCAAACAAAACTGCAGGGATTTGTCCAAGCAGTCAAGAGGAGTCAACATCTACTCAAGATATATACACAGACCCAGATATAAATACAAATCTTTTTCTGGACCAGTTCCCTTCAATGTGAGATTAAACTACATCATACAGGGTAAGAGCATTTCCTGGAGATTTGAAAAATGAGAAACAATGGTAGATAGTGCAAATTTCTCTCTCTGGTAAGTTTTATTATTCTTATTTTGCATTTTCCCTTCCTCCCTAAGAGTTGAGTTTCCTATGTGGTACTTGCGCAATAAGTATTTGTTTTATTTTGTTTTCTTGTTTTATACATTCTTTTTAAAATTTTGCAAATCGCCCACTGTTGCTGAACAAAGCATCATAAATGCATTTATGTTAGATTGCATATCATACATGCAATAAAATGCTATTTCCTGAGCAAACATGATTCAGTAGTAGCATTTTAAGTAAATAAATCATGCAAGTTTCTATCTTCCCTAATTCAAACTCAAAATGATAATCCACAAAGTAATCATGATTGCGTGTTGGTATTTTTTTTAACGTGCCCATTTTCACTTGGGTGGAAAATACATTTTGCACATTGTCAATTATTCTGTTGACAATTCTTAGAGAGTCACAAAACTGGCCCCTCCAACTTAAGGCAGTTCATGGGAGATTCTCATACCATTCTCATACATATGAGTCTCACTTCTTGAGAGTTCTTCAAAACAATCCTTGGAAATTCTGTAAAGAAACTTGCTAGAGGCAGCTGTAGATCACTCCAATAAGATACTGTGAAAGCTACATGCCACTGGGCTCCTTATACTAGCTAGCATTTATATAACATTCACACACCCTGGGAGAACTGTAGTACAAGATTATGTCATTAGGACAGCTGCCGTAATAGCTTCTAGGGATCCAGGCAAGAGAAAGTTTTCAGCAAAATCTCATTATAACTAAGTACATAAGGAGAGATTGGACATGGTGGGGCAGACTTGGGGAGACTCATGATAAAGATAGATAGTGAACAGATCCACTGTTTTTATGAAGCCTCTTGGAGACGCATTGAGATTTTTGAGTATGCATTAAAAATATTTTTTCCTAATTTGTTGATGCAAATATTCCTGTCTATAAACCTATTGTCCATAATGTTGAGATACCACAGATATTGCTATATAACAGAATGTATTGAAGTTTGCAAGCCTAATAGAATTGGCATACAAGGTCAGTAGGAACACATAACTTTTTTTTTATTAAATTAAAATGACTAGGGATGGACTAATCCATCCTATTTCAAATCAAAATTAGCTTGCCAAACTACAGATTTACTCTTATAAATCATACTAAATAATTCAAGATCTCATTAAAAACTCAGAAGTCTCTCACACACATAGTTCATCCTGTGAATAAGCCATATATACTACAGCAGTCTTTTTCAGTCAGTTGTAACAGTAAGAGTCACTATGCTTTCTGTTAGCTGTTTCATTTTGCACATGCTGTGTTTACTGTTGTCCAGTAGCAACACAGCAATCATGAGTTAGTATGAAATGTTGAACTAAGATTAATCACCAGGACCATTTTTGAAATGTGTTTGATTCTTATTATAATAGAACCTGGAAAAAAAAACCAAAGTTGACAAATTAAGGTAAAAGGGGAACGCTAAGAGTTCATATTTTCATGAAAGCTAAATACAGTTCACAAATAAATTATGAAGCATTAGCTACTCTTTTTGCTATTCTCTTAAAGCAGGAGTTGTCAAGTACGAAGAATTGTAGTTCTTTACAGACTGTTTATTGCATACTCTAAATTCATATTATATTTCAGGGGTACTTTATTCAAACTGTAAACCACAAATCTGGCATGATCTTTCCTTTTGCATATGATTTTACTGAAAATAATGTTCAGAACTATACAATTCTTTCTCTCAGCCAGATAAATTTATTGGTTTTTTTTGCTTCTCTTAACTGAGCAAATTGGGAGTTGTCAGCTCTTATTTGATAGTGTTGATAGTTGCTCATAAATAAATGATGGGTTTTGTCCATAGGTGACTAAAGAAATCTGACAAAATGAACAGTGGCTTTGCTTTAATTACCCATTTAGCATTTTTCTTACTTCTAAGAACAACCGCTTTCTAGGTGATGATTCCCTTGCAGTGAATATTGGTAAAACTCTTTTTTTTTTCATGTTCTCAAATACCAACTCATTTCCTCTGCTCATATTTTTAATGTCACATATTCTTTCAAGATTGAGAAACAAATTAGGTGAAATGCTGAATGTGTGACTGAGTGCCTTTTCTGAATGTAAAATTAAAAAATAAATAAATAAACAGTTCTGTTCCTTGGGAAAATAACAGCTATAAAGGGATTGATGTTGTTTTTTTTTGTTTTTTTGCAAGGATCATAGCTACATGTTTATACATAGCTAGCTACATTTTCTAACTACACTTGCGGCTTTGGAAATGGTACCCTAAATTCCAGCTGTTAAAATATTACTGCATTAATATCTCCCCTTTTACTGGTGAGCTCACGAGATTGCTCATACAAGCACAAAACTGATCTAAATCTGCTTAGCTTCAACAAGGACGCTTGCACCATGTGCATTCCAACGTATGAAAAAAACTTCATAGATCTTCTAGTCCAAACCCCTGCTCATGGCAGAAGACCTTATATCTTCTCAGACAAATTGTTGTGGAAATGATGGACTCGAGCCAGCACTTCAGGGAAGGAATGGTTTATTGCGCAGGTTCAGCAGCAAAGCTATGCAAAATGTCTGAACCCCGAAAGGTTCGATACACCATACATTTATACTGTTTTTGAGCTAGCACATTTCCTGGGTATACACAAAGCCATATATGGTTATAACCTACACATCCTTACATTTGAGGAAATGACATTCCCAGACCGTTAAGGAGGTTTCTGCTGATAAGACAACAGGATGTGGCTGCTGTTGTCAGCAAGAAAAGGAAATCTGGCAATACAGCAATATATCTACTAACCAAAGCACTTTTGACATGTCTGCCGGCCTAGTGACCTTTTCCCAGGATCAAGGCCTGCTGAGATTAGGTCAAGCCAGATTGCAGGCCACTTCACTCCCCCCTTTGTGACTCATTTGACTCATCCAAAAGAGTCACATACTCGGGTTCCTCTTGTTCAATATGTCCGTATTCCCACATGGCCATTACCTGGGCAGTTGCTTTTCTTTCAGCTAATAAAGATATACTGTTGGATATAGTGCGGATAAAGATGGGTAAGATACATGGTAATATTATACAGCCAGCAGCGATAAGACCTATTAATGCAACGATAGCTTGGAGACACAGCAATTTAGGGAACCATGATCCAAAGAGTTGGCCGAATTCGAACCCAGTCCATTTGTGAACTGGGACATGGGCAGTGGTTTCCATGCGTCGAGCACTTTGCTCAATGATTTCTCCAATATCATCAAATTCCAAACAACAATTACTGAAATTGTATTTGGCACATACACCCCCTTCAGTTGCAAGGAGGAAATCTAAGGCGAGCCTATTCTGATAGATTGCATTTCTAAACTTTCTTTGTTGTTGTGCCAGAGTTCGTAAAGATTGCGCTGTCTCATTGGCAATGACTTCAACCGCAGCTTGTAATCTTATAATCCGGTTCAGCATATATATAGGCGTACGGTACCCATAACTTCCATCATTAGCCCAAGTGGCCAGATCATAATAATGAATCACTCGCTCTGGGGGTCATTCATCATCTTTCCAGTTTCCTATGCTATAGTCGGCTGCTAAACGTCTATTCATCCAATGTTCAGCTTCCAATACCTGTGGCTGGTGCTATAGGGCAACATAAAGAAAGCAGGATTGATTATTCCAAGGGTACATGTACCCTGACATCCCCATGGCAGGGTGCTATAGGCAAGTAACCCACAAATCCAATGGACTCCAGGAGGAGCTCCGGTAATGTTCTCTAAAGAGAAATTGGACCAAAAACAGTTGGTGTGATTGTGCCAATACTGCCACTGTTTTATGGTTCTGTTCCATTCCTGGGTTTCTAGACAGCTGGTGTCCCCAACCTGTGGTCCAGTCCCTTGGGAGTTTGCTAGACACCATTGAGCCATGATAGATATCTACTAACCAAAGCATTTTTGACATGTCTGGCGGCCTAGTGACCTTTTCCCAGGATCAAGGCCTACTGAGATTAGGTCAAGCCAGACTGCAGGCCAAAACAAAATGGTTGTCCTATCTCTTCTTAAAAACCTTCAGTGATGGTGTACTCACAACTCTGGGAAGAAAGCTTTCCATTCATTAATTGTTCTCATTGTCAGGAAGTTTCTCTTAGTCCCAGGTTGAATCTGTCTTTAACCACCGACTGCTTCTTGTCCTACCCTCAGGAACTTTGGAGAATAAGTCGAGCCGCACCTCTCATGTACTGAAAGACAGCTATCATGTTACTTCTAATTCTTCTCTTCATTAGGCTAGACATACCTAGTTTCCTTAACTGTTCCTCATATGATTTATCCTGCTGATCCCTTATCTTCTAAATTGTTCTTCCCTGTACTCTTTCTAGGGTCTCAGCATCTTTTAGAGATGTAGATGTTACATATTCCTTTGTGTGTGAGGTACAGTATTGCACGACTTCAGTGTTTCCCACCACTACCCAAACGGTAGCATTTATTTTTACTGTACATAATGTGTATTCTGTATTATTTTTCAGTTATGATCATCAGAAGCAGTACATAATCAATTTCATCCTTATTGTGAATCAACAGGCATATGTAGCCAGATCTTATTCTATACATTCAAATCCTCTAATAAGAATTGAATTTAGGGCTAAATGCATGACTACATAAAGTGCACCTGGACAGTTTGTAAAGTAATGTGCTCTATAGCAGTGATGGCTAACCTTTTTGTCATCGCATGCCAAAAACAGGGGGAGCGGAGGATCGTGCGCATGTGCCCACACCCATAATGCAATGCCCTCCTCCCCGCACAACCACCACCTTCACGCGGCCCCCCCCACCGCATGCATGCAGGACTCACTGAAGCCTCCAGACTTCTGGTAGGCCCCTTGGGCTGTTTTTCGCCCTCCTGAAGCTTCAGGAGGCTTTCCTGAAGTCTGGGGAGGGCAAAAAACACCTACAGGAAGTTCATTTCTGAACTGACACAAGGCATCTTGCGTGCCCTCAGATATGGCTTCGCCGTGACATAGGTTCGTCAACATGGCTCTATAGGATAACACAGCACATTAGTTTTAGGAACTGTACAGTTGCACTGTATGTAGTCATACAATTAACCCTAATTTTAATTCTTGTTAGAGGGTTTGAATCTATAGAATAAGAGTAATATATTACCTTATAGCTGTGATGGCCAGAGGGTAATAGAGGTGGCACACACACACCCTCTCTGTAGGCACACAGGCCATCACCAGCCGCTCTTTTGGCTTCTAGCAGGCACATGCGTGCCAGCCAGCTGCTCTTCATGCATGCCAGAGCGCCAGAAACCCAAAGACCAGTTGGTCGGTGCGTCCATGTACACACATGGATGTACACATTCCAGTTTGGGCACTCTGTGCCGAAAAGGTTCACCATCACTGCCCTATAATATAAGTGCAATAGTTTGTTCATAAGTTCAATTCCTGATTTTGATGCCATAGTATGAGATCTTGATTATAAATGTCTGGTGAAATACAGAGAACCTCTCTGCTGAAAAATTATCCCTGTGCATGTGATTCAGGAAAGACAATGTTCTCATGGTTATGGGGTGAAAATATGTGCATTTCTGTTGCCCTGCTTTCAAACAACACTTGAAAAAGGGTTACTGAGTTTGTTAATAATTCTGTGATTTACACCTATGATAAACATATCACTATTTTTCAAGTTTTTGAAAGTGAAATAATTTGACCCAATTTTCCAAACACTGGACTGGAGCGAAGATGTTATGTAACAATAAAAATAAACAATAATAATTAGCTTCTTTAAAGAAAATAAACAATAAAATACAGCAGCTACTGACTATGATTTTAGATTCTCTTTTAATAATGGATATTCATGGTGAAAGATTCCTGTTTGGAAACTGGAGCTGTCTTCATAAAAACACACTAATAGGTATGGAGTGAGAAAAAAAGCAAGTGACATGATAAATTGTCTCCATATTTTAATTTTCACTTTATATAATTGAATATTCTAAATCCCAGGGACCTGGTAGTATATAGACTGTTTAGACAAATTGCTATATAGAAAGCAAAGAACCTTGGAGAATATTTAGTAGTTTTCTCTTTTCTTGTTAAAGTTAATAACAACTGAAATTTTCCAACCACAAGAAAGATTGAGCCTAAAGCAAAAACAAAATATGTCATGGTCTTCATGGCTAATGTTCATAAAATTCTATCATGAAAATGTAAACGATCTGCAAATAGTAGTATAATAAAAGTCAAAGAGCACAGTGAAATGGGAAGGCCAAGCTCATTAACAGTTCTACAACAAATACAACAACCATTCTTAAAATTGAGAGTGAAGTTATCAAAATGTTGTCTAGATTCTGCCTTTTAGCATCATCAACAGGATCATCATCAACAATCGTCAACAATAAAGGAACAAGCAGTCAAAATATGATGCTGACTATCACTTTGAAAGCCACTCAAATTCTGTGATAGGTCTATATCTACAAAGATCAGAATGGTGCAAGGTATTCCCTATGGCACTCTATGGAAGTTGGACTTTGAAGGAGAAAAATGGGATGAATGCTATCCTCTTGACTGTTAATATTAGAAAAGGCTTCTGTGGACACTGTGGATAAATGATTAGGCTCAAATTCTCCTATTTTAGACACATTATACAAAGATCCAGCTCTCTGGACAAGGTTCTAATGCTGGGAATTATGGAAGGAATGAGAAGAAGACAACATAGAGTAAGTCAGTTATAGTGGTTATGAGTACATTATTGGAAGATCTGAAAGACCTAGTTAGGGACAGACTATCATAGAGAAAATCTATGTGGTAGCTAAGATTCAACAACCACTTAATGACACATAATCGACACTCACAGACCTTTGGTGAAATAAACAAACCAGACAAGGAAAACCAACACTAATTGCATCATCTAATAGATTTAGATAACAGTGTTTCATTACATACTACAAGTAGTGACATTCTATCATTTTAGAAAGTATCATCATAATTTCACAGGGAGAAAGAGGAAAATTCAAGGGAGAGAAACTACATTTTCCTATGCTTAGATTGGGGAACTTGCTAAAAAACACGGGGCTAGTGAGCAGTTAAAAACACTCATACAGCAGAAGCTATGCTGGCGAGATCACTTCTGTCACCCTTAATAACCACCCAGGATGTTCTCTGGCAAATGGTCTTTTGTTCTGTTTGTTTTCAATGTACGTAGGCACACATCAAAACAAAATACTGGTTACATTCATCATCATTTTTATTTCCTCAGAAAGTCTACATATGTCCAGAGAACTTATTGAAAATGATGCAGCATGTCAGCATTTCCCCTTTTTTATTAAAATAATTCTTAAGAGAAATAAAATCAGAGATAAAGCAGAGACTGGCAAATGGTGTCTATGGGCTAAAGTTTCCATATCTGAGCTGCAAAGGTCTAGGTGACTATTATTTATTATTTATTTTATTTAAAAATATAAATATGAGGTGTCAACAGACTTGTAAAACTCTAGGTAACCAAAACAAAAGCAAAGAATCTATTTTAGCTCTTTCCTTCTTCCATGTTTCATTTTATCGCTGATAATCTTCTACCTAATACATATAATGTATATTCCAATTGACCCCAGGGGACAATATACACAAGTTCTAAAACATATCCATTATGCATAGAAAAGTATAAGCAAAGTAATATCTATGAAAACTTATTTTTCCCACTGTGTTCTTCAGCAATATTTTAAGAATCTATTTGGGTGTACATGTGTGAGAAGGAATAGTTTAACAAACACATGGTGGCAATTAGCAAAATATATAATTTATTATTAATGTACACGCTAAATTAATCTGAGGGAGAAAGGTGGTTTAGAATTATGAAATATAAATAAAAATGTGCAGCTGTGAGGTGCTAACCATCCTGTTGTTATAGATGCAAGTATGTTAGAAAAAAATGTACTGTATATATAAAATATAAGTTACAGAATAAGAATAGACTTAAGTTTCCAAAGCCAGAAACTTGGAAATGTCACCCATTGTGCTAAAGAATAGAAACAACTGCAGTTTTTTGAAGTTGTTATACTAATTACTCTATTCTTTCTGCATACAGTTTATATCTGGAAATGTAATTACCTAAGGGAACATGTGTTTGTGCACACTCTAAAATGCTAATTCTAAGATCCTAAAAGTGAATTTTATAAACCACTATTCCTTGTGCTTTGCTTGAAACTATATCAGATTTCAGCCTATTTATTGAACATAATTTTATTCTGTCCTTACCCAAAAGAAAAAGTCACCTCTTTTTATCTTCTCAAAAACTCTGTGAAATACATTCAACTGAGAAACAGAGACTTCCCCAAGGTAAACCAGTAAAATAATAGCTATTAAAAAAGGAACTTTCTAAAATAATACTGAATAATCTGGAACCTTAAGTAAATCCTGATCTGAACAATTGTGTCTTCCTAGATCTGCAGATGTAAAGATTCATTCATATTGATGCCTACCACCTGGGACCCTCAAACATACATATACATATACATATACATATACATATACTTATACATATACATATACATATACATATACCACAGGTGGGATCCTACTGGTTCGGACCGGTTCTACCGAGTAGGTAGTAGGTCGCTGGTGACATCACGGAGCTGATTTTGCTCCATGGATGCTGCCATCTTTTCTTTTT
>JANHFT010002919.1:77302-87901 GCA_032467955.1 Pseudoxenodon macrops | reverse complement strand
TAAAACTAAAACACAAAGTCACATCCTTCACATTCTATACAACTGAATTGAAAACCCCTGATATTGCATTAATATTGCACTAAACTGTAGAATTCAATATAGTTAGTGCTCTGGCATAGAAGCTATTTTTCAGCCTGTTTGTCCTTGTTTTTATTGTCCTGTATCGTCTGCCAGATGCCCAGGGTGAGATGGATCATTAAAAATGTTTTGCACTTTCTTAAGGCAGCGGGAGCTATAAAGCTCTTCCAAAAAGGGGAGAGGGCAGCCAATGATCCTCTGGGCAATGACGTTGACCCTTTGGAGTGCTTGTCCTATCTGCCACTGGGCAATTGGCAAAACATACACAGGTGCAATAAGTTAAAATACTCTCTATAGTGCAGCAATAGAAGGTCACCAGCAGTTTTTCATTCTGCTGTTGTAGTTGTTGTTTCCTGAGAAGTGTCGGGCATTATAATCTTTGCTGGGCCCTTTTGATCAGTGCTGCAATGTGAGGGCCCCAGGTCAGGTCCCCTTTTATGATAATACCCAGAAACATAAAACTGGCCATTTGCTCCACTCGGTCTCCATTGATAAGGGCTGAATGTCTATTTGTTGATCTTGATTCTGGTAAATGAGAGCAAGTTTGGTCCAATTGGTAAGTTACCAGGCTAGAAAACAGGAGACCATAAGTTTGAATTACCCCTAACCCTTAGCCATGAAAACCAGCTGGGTGACTTTGGGCCAGTCACACCCTCTCTCAGGCCAATCCACCTCACAGGGATGTTGATGTGGGGAAAATAGGAGGAAGAAGATGTGTTGGATATGTTCGTTATCTTGAATTATTTGTAAAAAATAATAAAGGTGGGAAGTAAATAAATATATTCTATTAATGGAGTTTTACAATAAAGTAGATCTAACTGAGCTACCTGATAAAAATGATAAAAACAAATTTTACACATCATCTTTTGGACAAGAAAAGTGACAGGGCATTTTCCAAAGGGGATAGGGATTAATCAACCAGCTGCACATGACATTACTGGAAAGGTGCAGATGTCACAGAAAAGGATGTGGCTGATTTCTGTAGTTGGTTTTTATTTCTATATTTGGTTCTTTTTAAAAGTGAGAATGGGATGAAGAAGCTTCTTGGAAATAAAGTACTCCCAATCCCATCTTCAAAAGTCTATTTTGCCTACTTCTACAAGCCAATGAGAAAATTACAAATGTTCAGCACTGCAGATTTATATTGGTTGAGGGTGGGGTGGTTAAGAATAAATATGAGAGGAGTTGGCTTTCCAAAGTCTCATCCCTCCATTTTGACTTCTATTTTGGAGTAGGAAAAGTTCCTCAAATAGAGCTAAAAATTGCTCACATGGCCACTGGTTCTCTTAATACTCTCTTCAAACCCATAATTCAAAAAAAGATATTTATTTTTACTTTTCTTCAGTTCAAGATTTTACAGACATCTGTGAAATCCCATGTTATCACTCCAATGGAACAGTTTGCTCCAAGATTTTGGATCTTCCATCTGACCCACAGATCTATCAGTAAAAGTAATTTATTTGTTCTGTTAATACTGACACCTGCAACTTTTCATAATAATGTCCTTTTTAAAGCATATATTTCATCTCTTCCTAGTGTTTGCCTTCCCTTCATTTTCAAAAAATGATGCAAAAACATCAAGTGTGTTTCAGCATTTGGAGCTGAGGGAGAGCAGATTCCCCTAATTCAGAATCAATTTGCCTTGAAAGTATCAACCTCATTCTTAACAATGTGGGTAAGCTTTAAGGTGAAGAAGCTTCAAGCACTAACATATTTGATAATATAACTTGGGCTCTGGAGTTATTTTATTTATATTCATCTCTCTACTTTTATCATTCCTTTGGTCTTGTAGCTCAAATCTGCACAGAAGGTGGCTGGTCCTTCTCATTTTATATCTCTACAATAATTACCATTTCAGATAGGTTGGAGTAAGATAGCAACCAGCTAAAAATGATTCAGGATAAGGTGAGAGTTGGGTCACCTCAATTTAAACTCAACTCCTCAGTTAAACTTCGTCCTCTCAAGGGCAACTGGCTGGCAATCCTTACAGTTACCAGATGGAGGGGAGACATTTTCCCCCTGAAAGCCATGTGGCTTGCTGGATTGGAAGTGGGTACTCCGGAGATTGGTCTCCTGTTCATAAGTGTATTTTTGTTCACCTTCATATATGCAAAATTCATATTGGCATATACACAAGTCTCTTTCTTGTCATCTCTACACCAGTTTTGGGAAGAAGCATGGAGAAATGATGACTCCTCCTCCAACTTCCCAGTCATCCCTTGAAGGTCACTGGCTTTATTTTTTATTGCCATTGCAACTGCAACATTGCAGGGGGGAAAGATGAATTGCAAAGCAGTTTGGCAGCCTGTGCAGCTCTTGTACTAGCAGATTAACAGAGTTGGAAGGGACCTTGCAGGTCTTCTAGTCCAACCCCCTGCTCAAGCAGGAGAGCCTACACCATTTCTGACAGATGTCAGTCCAGTCTCTTCTTGAAAGCTTCCAGTGATGAAGCTCCCACAACCTCTGAAGGCCACTTCTGTTCCATGGTTTGATTGTTCTCACTGTCAGAAAGTTCCTCCTTATTTCTAGGTTGAATCTCTCCTTGACCGAGGAATTACATGTGCCACCCATGGGACCTCCAAAGGTGTTGGCGCCACTGTGTTCTGGACCAAGTGTAGCTTCCAAATAGTCTTCAAGGGTAGAGACTATTGAGATCATGTAGAGTGTGTGAGATGGACAATAGCTGACAATAGGATGCTTGCTAGTTCCAAGTTTAAGAAGGGTGCCCAGGAATTCAGAATTCAAAGCAAAGGACATACTATTTTTTAAAAATGCTGAAACCTGAAGATCTGTCTTAAGAACACTAACTTGTGAAATCATAATTATGAACACTAAAATCTTACAATGAATTTGGTGATGCTGTGAAGTTTAGGATTACTATTTTTAATAGAAGCTGTGTCATGAGATAAAACTGTAAGATGCCAATCAATGCCAGAGTGGAAAAATCCATCACCTTGTCTAGAGGACAGCAGTAAAATATCAATAAGGTTTCTTTCATCTTCATTTTGCCAGTTTCCTTTACGGTAATGATTAGAGTGCATGCTTTCTTATTATTTCCTACTCCCTGCAATGAGAAACTCTAAATGTCAGAGTGTGTATTTATTATTACAATTTCTTGACCCGGATGTGATTTATTGTGCTAGAATTTGTACTTGTTTTTCAAGGATTAGGACCATTTCCTTTATTGGAACTCTTAATTCCTCCAAAGCTACTGATTAGATTAAAAGATCATTATGACAAACAGAATGGAGATTTGATATATAATGCCATAATAAGGAAAACCAATTGAATGCCGTCACAAGACATGTGAAAGTTTTGTAAAGGTAAAAATGGACAGTGCCAGGTAAGGCTATATGGACAAGGGCTAAGAGATGTTATCTTCTTCTGGTGTCTTTTGAGCCACTGCTGTAAATGAGGGGTGTCTATTCTTTTGAAATATGCAGGCAGCATGGAAGGAAAACAGCCATAAAGTTCATAAATAAATGTTCTTGAGAGAGAAACACAAAGAAGAGCCAAATATATTTCAAAAGAAACCTATTTTGAAGTAATAGGTCTGAAAATAGCATTTTAATACTTTCTGAGTATCAGTCTTTGTATACCCCTCAGGAACAAAATGATATGTACTTAAGAAAATACACTGGGTGGGATCTCTGGCTCATCTAATACAGCATTCTTGTTCTAATTGTTGTTGGCTCTGTTGTTATATCCTCAAACCCCCATAACTTGAACCTTAAACTGTCTATTGTGGACCTTACCCAATTCCTAAGAGGTCTGTAAGGGTGTGTGCATAAGCGTACCAGTGTGCCTACCATCTCTGTCCTTTTGCCTCCATTTATTCGTACTCATTTCCTGAGTTTATGCCCATGTTTATACTTATACCTTTATTCTCATACATGCTTGACAAATAAATAAACCATATAAGAACATTAGAAAACAAGAGATAAATATATAAATTACAGAGAGAAAGGGGGGAGGGAGGGAGAGAGAGAGAGAGAATAAGATGAAGTTTTAGCTCTGGCCTCAACCACTCATTTATCCAATCTTGCCCATCATAATCAGTGCAGTGGTTTGCCTCTGGAAGTTGTGGGTGCTCCATCACTGGAGTTTTTCAAGGAGAGACTGAACAGACATTTGTCTGGAATGATATAGGATCTCCTGCCATGGGCAGAGGGTTAGGCTTGAAGACCTCCAAGCAGAGGTGGGTTCCTACCTGTTCGGACCGGTTCTACCGAGTAGGTAGTAGGTCGCTGGTGACGTCACAGAGCTGATTTTGCTCCATGGATGCTGCCATCTTTTCTTTTTTTCCCCAGGTTTTTCTTCTGTGCATGCGCAGAAGTCGAGTTTCTGGCACTGCACATGCATCGGCATCTTGTTTTCGGCCTTTTTTTCTTAATTTTCCAAGTTTTTTTCTACTGCACACGCACGTGCCCACAAGGCGCGCCCATGCGGCGTGGGAGGCAGCGAACTGGCGGCGAGGTAAGTTAGAACCCACCCCTGACATATATGCATACATATATACCAGGGGGGGTTTCTAACTTACGTTGCCGCCGGCTTTCTGTCTCCCCCCCAAAAAAAAAATCCAAAAAAAAGGTGGCAGCAGCCACGTACCAGAATCGGTTTTGTGACGTCACCAGCGGCTTACTACCTACTCTATAGAACCGGTCCAAACTGGTAGGAACCCACCTCTGATACATACATAAGCTTCTGATTGTTGCATGCTTTTATGTCTAAAGCATTGCATTGGATGGAACATCTAGTTTGTACAGTGGAATTATCCCTGGTAATTTTATTTTACATTCATTTCTTCCACTTGTAAATTTGTGTGAAATAGTTACAATAGAAAACTGGACATTCAGCCGAATTAAAAAACATGGAAGGAACCTTCAGCTTAAAAAGAGGACAGTCAGTACTGACTTAATATCAGTCACAAAGGTTAAATAACAAAACAGACGTGAGGAACATCCACATTTTGGAAAAAGGTGTTTCTCCAGAATTA
Source organism: Pseudoxenodon macrops (assembly GCA_032467955.1). Taxonomy (NCBI): domain Eukaryota; kingdom Metazoa; phylum Chordata; class Lepidosauria; order Squamata; family Pseudoxenodontidae; genus Pseudoxenodon; species Pseudoxenodon macrops. The sequence goes on along the minus strand of JANHFT010002919.1, from coordinate 82,827 downwards.
CAAGAGAAGAAATCAAAAAGTATAAGTATGTAAATAGTTTAAATGAAGAGAAATGTTATTAATAGTCATCTACATGACAATTAGAAATTTTGTTATCGGTATCCTGCTCTATTGGACGCAGGCAATATATAAAGATACAGCATCTCTTGCTAAATTCAGATTCAGATCTATTATTCTAAAGTCACCAGTATGGCTGATAAATCATCAATATCAGTGGTGGATTGCTACTGGTTCGGCCCAGTTTGGGCGAACCAGTAGTGGCGGTGGCGGGAGGCTCCGCCCAGCCAGATGTCATCACGGATGATCTGTGCATGCGCAGAAGCACTATGTGCATGCAAAGCACATGCACACGTTCACAGTTCCAAACCGGTAGCGGTTGTTGTCTCACATAGCTTTATCAAGCAGTCATTTGACCAATGGCAACAGTGGAACCTTAAACTGTAGCCTAAGAGTAACTTGTTGGAGAAAACTCAGCTCAGAGGATAATGTCAGATCAAGCATACCATTCTTTGCAAAAAGTCTTGAGGAAGAGGCCTATGGCAACAAGTCACTGAAATCAATATATTTCTTCAACATTCAAGACAATTTCATGGAATGAAATCTCTGTTTGTTGTGCATGTCCAGCCTTTTTATTTCTACTGTTCTTTGCAGTTCATTTTTTAAAAATCTTGATTGCATGGCTAATTAAATGATTCCCTCTGCACAGGATGTACATTTTGTTTCATCTGGGATGCTCAAAAGAACAGAAGGGAAATTGGCTATTTGACTTCCACAGTTATTTGAATCTCTTGATAACTTAAAAAAAGGAATACAAGTTGAAAATATAGCTTCATGTACAATTGTCCCTCTGCATCCCAAAGCAACTTGGATTTAGCATTAGAGTAACACAGTCCTTTGGATTTGATTGACAAAAAGGGGCTTCCAGACCCACATCTGTCTGCAGAACTTTAATAAGGCTTTGTAATCCTGTGAAAAGCTGTGGATGCTTTAAAAAGATGCAATATGCATTGAACTGAATCTGAAGCACTAGACAAGGCAATCTTTATTTATTTTTAGGATTTCTACTAATAAACCAAGTTGTAGCCTGGTTCTTCTTTAGTTAACACCAAGATGGAAAAAATATATAAAAGCCAGCTATTTTTAAAAAGATATAACCACATTGCCAAATGGACATTGCCTCATAAGCAATTGCAATAATCAAAACAGTATTCAGTTTGAGAATATTTCTACTTATTCTTTACTAGATCTATTTGGTCCACATTCAATAAGAATCCGGGTAAGACAGACCATAGATCAGGAGTGTCAAACATGTGACCCATGGGCCAGATGTGTCACATGCTGGCCACGCCCACCCCCGTTTTAGTGAAAGGGGAGAAATGGCATGATACGTCACGTGACGACAATGTGACGACGGGAGTTTGACACCCCCGCCCTAGAGCTTCTAAATGTTAGCAGCTGTCTGCAAAAGATCATCTTGTTAATTTTGGGGGTGTTTTCTTGCCAACACCCCAGACCAAATTTCTCACAAGTGCTGAAAGTATGATCATTCTATCAATTTATTTATTTATTTAAACAATTAAATGATTTTCATAGCTACCCATTTCATAGCAATCACTCTGATTACTAACTATTGGGTTTCCACAGCATGTCATTGATTTGAGATGATGTTTGGAATATCTATGTATATGCAATACAAGCTTTGCACTACACAGTACAAAATCTTTTATGAACATATGATATGTCTAATTCCTGCTGTGTACCTGTACATACATGCATACTGCACACAGATACATACACACAAAAGCTTGGTCCATTTTCTATAGGACGAAAATGTCCTTATTTCTCTAGATCATCACATCTAGAAAAAGACAGTCAAGTTGCAATCTAAAATAAAGCAGTAGGGAGAAAAAGGAACAAACCATGAATTAGCTGAAATTATCTGTGTACACTACTGAACTACTTTAGTGAAACAGGATAATTTTGAATTTCTATTAAAGAAAATGTAGTCATGTTTCATTACAAGGACTGAGGTCTAAATAAATAAGTATCAGGATAATTCTTTTTAATTATGCTTCTGTATGATTTGGCAGCCTCTTTGCTAAGATTATCACTGTAGCAGATTGCATCCAGGTCAATGGTACATTAATGTTTTCCAATCTAGCATGGAAGAGGCAAACTTACTTTCATAGACCACCTGATGTCACTTTGCCCAAGAGTCACTCATTGACATGACAAGCGAATTTATGAGTCATTGCATCTCAACTAAAGTGAAAACCCTACTGACTGCATAACACACGAAGCAGCTCCAAGGCTCAATATGGTTGAATGCAGGCAAGCTCTTTTGCCCAGGTGAGAGGCTCCTCTCAGAGAGGTTGCTCCTATTTCTAGTGAAGTGTTTAAAATGAACTTTTCTGATGCACTTTTCTGGAAAACAGAAACAGCAGACACCCAATGATCCATGAGATGATCCAGAATTATTTTTATGTGTAATGCTAATTGGGAGAAAACCCTATATCTCTTGCTTAAGCTTTAGAAAGTAAAATTTCCCAGTTCCTAAAAGTGCACAAATCCTGCTGTTCTGGGGGGAGGGGGAAATTGAAGGATTTAATAGTTCAATAGTTATGTCCGGGGCTCTAGATTTCCATATTTTTTTAAACTTGACCTTCTTTTTTAAAAAAAAATCTAACTATAATTATATACTACTAGGAAATAGACCCTTAAAAAACTAGATATGTTCACTTATAAAACCCACAGTCATTTACTGCTTCATGTTGTACTTGATTTAAAAATTCCAGACCAAGTATGTCAAAGAGTTCCCTTGGCTTGCAAAAATCACAAATTAAGGAACTTTAAGCAATTATCAGTTATCAGGAATCTGTTTATGATTCTGAGTGGCATTTTAGTTCACCCATAATGGAAACCATTATTCCAAAGAGGTCCCAGAGATGAAGATTCCAGTCAAGTAGACTTAATGTTATTTCTGATTGTTTAACTACAACTGTATATATAATCTGTATTGTCATTTTTTTTCCTATGGGCACTCTGGCACACATTAAAAATGACATTCTGTTGCTTGCTCTCAAAAGTGTACACATACATAACACACACATATAGATATGCTACATGTATTTGATCTGCATGAAAATATTCAATTAACATATCCCACTACTCTAAATATTGTAATATGTGCTTTTTTTACACTACCAAATGTCATCTGCCCACTTCTCTCAAAAATATGATTCCCCCATTTAAGGTTGCAGGATATTGGAGAAATAAACATTTTTTTCTCTTGCATCTCTTGTAACTAAATTATATGGACATTATGGTTGTTGTGAACCATATTATAAAAGAACAAAGAACAAGGAGAAGGAGAATAAGGCTATCTAGATCAAGGGCAGGAGGAATCATACAACTTGCATCCTGAAATATCACTATAGCAACATTTAAACCATGCATAGAAAACGATGCACATTTCTATACTTGCTTCCTTAGATACCAGATATAAATGACCTCTCTCTGGCTTAGTTTGTGGTGTTCATACATGTACTAAAAGCAAAATATGTTATTTTCTTTATGTGTAATAATATTCTTTATGATTTAATCAATGTAAGTAGAGTCTTATATACTATATTTGCCACTTCATAGTTATCCACAAAACAGATAAAGCCAACATGTGAATATCATTGCTAGAGTTGAACAAACAGCTTAGAAATGTTTCAATAAGAAACAGAATCTTTCTGTTCTAATGAAGAATTACAATTCTTATGCAATCCCAAATATGTAACTCTACTAGTTGATTGATTTTTAGAGGTGTTTTGCAAATCTTTGACTCATCAAGAAAAGTCAATAGTTGCATATTATTGCATTTCTTTTGAAAGACTGTTTATATCATAGTCTAGCATGACTTCCCTCAGTCTCTTGCCAAATGAAATAAATCCTGATTAAACAGAAGCTGTCCACATGAAAGCATCTATTGCTATAAATCATGGTTTGCACAAACTTTGCAATATAAAGATTCCTATGGCTAGAAAATAAGCATCACTATCAAGAAATGGCTCCATTATTATTATCATCCCTTTATCTATTATTCTTTGTTTTAGCTGTTTTATATTTTTTAACGATTTGGAATAATTTAATGATAATAGTTTTAGATTTAGTTTTGTTGAACACAATCCAGAGTCACTTGTTCGTGAGATTGGCAGTGACAGAACTTAGATAAATAAATAAATCAGTTATTTTATGGAATAAGATACTCAATATCCCTGTGACAAAAAAGTATTCACTCTAAAATTACCATACAAAATTTTCTACTATTTAATAGCTTTACTAATTGTACAAAACTTTCAATAGCTAAGAGAACATGATAGACACATGAATCCTTCCTAGCCATACTTGGTTAAGAGAGAGGTTATTGAGAACTTGTTCATAACTTTTTGCAACTCATTTCATATTTTGAAATAGGAAGAAGGGATGCCCTCATGAAAATCATTTTTGCTTGACATCAATAACCACATCCTAATAATCTACATTCATAGCAGCATATTATATTATGCACACATTCCATTTTACTACTGTCATTTCTGACAGCATTTAAACTAGGAGGTCAGTCTTTGCTTCATCTGAACTTATCAATGTAATCACAATTTCTTCCAATAGCATAAAGTATCAAAACATAGATATTTAAATATTATTAACTAACAAAATAGAAAAGTGAGATTGGGGTGAGGGAGAAAGAAAAGGAGAGGAATAGAAACTTTGCAAGGCATCATCTTTGCTGTTCTAACACAATTCTTTTAACGGCTACATTCAACCCTGTAGGGATTCGTATATCTTAGCATTATGAAACTGTTTTCTCTGCAAGAAGTATTTTGAATCAAGAACCATCCTGACTATTGAGAATTATTTTTTTTAGATTAGCTAATTTGCAGTCCTCTTAAAGCCAAATGTGCTAAATGAAACAAACCTTTAGCAGCCCATGGTTCTTTCCTTTCACTAGCAATTCATGAATTTTATACCCAAAATTGTTCTCTATTCAGAAACTCCTGGCTGTCACTTCCTAGCTGTCTGATGGTAATTACAGAATTGCTTACCCTTTTATCCTGGGAAAAAAAATTGGAAGGCATCTTGGCTAATCATCAGATGCTGATGAATGTTGCACTTATATTCTGACACAAGCAATGAAAACAGTTAACCAGATGAAAATGCCTATCCCCACCACAATGGAAACACCACCACACATTCAAAACTGGACATAAAAATAAAGGTTCCTGAGGATATTTTCAATGCTACTGGTATTACCTATAAACAGCACCAGTGTTACACATCTGAATGACAAAATCTCACCTATCACAACAAAAGAGAATGCTGAATTCCCATCTGAACCACGTCCACATGTTTTTTTAGCTCTCATGCCAAGCAAGTTTAGCATCTCTGAAAGTCCACATCCACCACCATCATTCCACACACCAGTGAGATTGACTTTTATTTCATCAGGATTTTCCCCCGGCCCCCCCCCCCCCCCCCCC
>JANHFT010002919.1:49388-65755 GCA_032467955.1 Pseudoxenodon macrops | reverse complement strand
TTCTTTTGCCTTGGGCAGGTATTTTCGATATTTTAATCTAAAGCTGCCTGGGTGGTTAGAATGACCAAATGCTGTGAATACTGTGAATAAAGGAGAATATTTGTAGTTCAGGATTGAAATGAGGGATCCAAGACCACTCCCACTAACACTGGCAGGGCAAGCCATTAGAATATCGACTGAGAGCAGATCCCACTCCTGACTAGCACTGATGATGTTACCTAGTTTGGGTACTGAAACGTCTGCATCAATACATCCAAGCTCAAAAAGCACCAAGGACCCCTCAGTGCTTTGAACAATGTACATTGTTCTCTTTATTGGGGTGGAAACAAAACAAACGAAAGCAAGGCCATTTGGGCAGGAGGGGGAACTAGAAAGGATGTAGCGAGTCCCCTTTCCCCCACTTGCTGTGTCTGCCCCCTGTGACATAAAGCTATTCACTGCTTTCTGAAGAGGTTTGGATGCTTCCACCTGCCACGCCTTTTGGCAGAGGCTACAGAGGCCCCTGCGCTCGCAAGCTCCCCATTTGACTCCTCAATATTGGGGGGGGAGGGGGAAGGAGAAGACAAATCGAGAAGCACAGGGATCCCAAACAGAAATTATTATTGATTTAATCACATAATCAGCAGCAAACACTTCAGGCTAAGATAGCAAATCCATAACAGCCTGCCCACATAACCACCCGTACAAATTTACCGGCAAACCACGGCACACACTTAGCAAACAAGGAGAGCAGGGGTCACCTTCACTAGGCGGCAAAATATTGACATCCCTAAAGCTTAAATATGTTTTGAGTTAAGTGTTATCAATCAGTGATAAGAGCAGAATGTCTGTTAAACATAACTCCATTGGCAGGAGGATTACAGAATGCTTTCTTGCCATAATCTAGAAGCATCTTTCAGACAAAACTCTGCTTGAAATCAATTGTGCACAAGGAGCTGCCTGCTGAGACCTATTCAGTGTCATACAAAAGAAGAGAGAGTCTCCCTGTGATCTTTAACCATAATTGGTTATCTAATGAGACCAGGGCTTTAATTTCTTTTCACATCAAACATAGAATCAATGCTCTGGATTCAGTAGTGTGTGTAAACAGGCTGAGAAGCCACCTCTTCAAGATGGGGGCCAATTTGGCTTTCCAAGCTGCCTTCAAACTTATTTCAATGAATTCCCCCTTTTTTTTAAATTGCTGCTAACCGGCAGGTTACAGGTAGTACTTGAGTTGCAACGATTCATTTAGTGATTGTTCGGAGCTATCACGGCACTGAGTGATTTATGACTGTTTTTTTTTTTGGTTTATGGTTATGTGATTTATGGTCAGATGATCAAAATCCAGATGTTTGGCAACTGGCTTATATAGTATTTATGATGGTTGCAGCGTCCTGGGGTCATGTGATCACCTTTTGTGAACTTCTGATGAGCAAGGCCAATGGGGAAGCCAGATTCACTTAACAACCATATTTACTAACTTAACACTTGCAGTGATTCACTTAACAACTGTGGCAAGAAAGATTGTAAAATGGATCAAAGCTTCCTTAACTGCTTCGATCAGTAAGAGTAATTTTTGGGCTCAGTTGTGGTTGTAAATCAAGGACTACCTCCGTATTCCTGGCCTCTTCCAAGGGGGCCATAGGCTCATTCAGCTACATAGGACTTGCAGTGTCCTGTGATCCAGTGCTCTTTCAATGGTTTCTTGCTTTTCAAGGAGCAGCACATAAAAGACCAGGAGGGATTTCAGCTTAGTGTTTATGAGTTTGGAAAAGGCCTGGACACAATAGCCAGCATGACCTATTGCTAAAGAAAACTGCTTTCTAGTGAACAATTAGGCCATATCACTGTGAAAGTTGGTCCTTAAAAAAGGAAGACAGGAGGAAAATTGACTTATTTGAGATGTGGTGCTGGAGAAGGCTCCTGTGTATTCCTTGGGCAGCAAAGGTGACTAACAAGCAAGTACTGGAGCACATAACACCAGACATGTCACCGGAAGGTAAAATCACAAAACTGTGTCTCACTTATGTTGGCCATGTCATGCAGGGGAATTCACCTGAGAAAGCAATTATGCTTGGAAGAGTTAGTGGTAAAAGGAAACCAGTCCGTCAAAGAACACGTTGGCTCGATACCATCAAAGCTAATACCAGCCACAACATGGAACAACTCAAAGAAGTAGTGCAAGATCAGAAGATGTTGAGAGACCTGACCCATAGAATTGCCAAGAGTTGAACACTGATTGAATGGATATCATCATCATCGTAATGTGGATTGATAGGAAAGGTTGCACAAAGAGCAAGTGGAAACAGGAATGCAGGTGAAAAAGAAGAGTGGTGCATAAGATTTAGATAACATGGGGGACAGTCTCATTTATTCTAACTCACTACTTGTGTCACCTGTAAATCCTGTATTTTAACTGGCTGGTACACAAATATAGATGTATGGGAACATTCACTTGAATAGGAATATATGGCTGAAGGCAAGAAGTGGTGATTTCTTGTCCCTCCCCAGGCCCTGAAGTTTTATGAATTAACATTCATTCATTTATTTGATTTAATCAACTTTCAGTTATCAAAGTGATATATATATATATATATATATATATATATAGCTTCCTCCCTCCCTCACAACCCTTTGAGGTAGGTTGGACATCTGGCTGGGGAATTCTGTTGAAGTCCACACTAGAACTAGATGATCTTTCTAGTTCTATAGATCGGTGATTCTATAAGTCTAATATCTTAATTGCTAAGGTACAGTATTTTCGAGCAGATTTTTTTGAATTGAAGATAGTTGCCTGTTGCATTTTCAGAGTTACAATAGCTATCTAGTATTTGTACAGAATACATTCTTCTTGCTGCATGTGTGAATGCTGTCCCTTCACCCTTAGAAATCATAACCTTTGCTTTTGATGCAACAAGTGTGGAGAAATATGTGGGTGCAGTTCCTTCTGTTGTGTCCTTGTGCATGTTGCCATCCCTATCTGCGTAACCATTTTCTTCATGCATTTACATCTCATTGAAACACAGAAATACAGAAGCACATGTAGATATACTTCCTTCTCTTTTCCCAGCATAAATAGTGAAACAAAAAACAAAAAATGGGAAGAAGAAGCAATGCTGAACAAGTGACGAAAGTAAAATAACACTGGTGGGAAAGGAAAAGCAAAGAGAAAGGGAATTGGGGAAAAAAAAGGAGAAAAACAAGTTTAGGAATACAGAAAAGGGGTTAAATTTACCAGGCAAACAGCTGTTTTCAAGCAGAAGTTGATCTTCAGGATAATCTTCAAGGACAGCTATATTTTTCAACAGCTGCCCATGCAGCCATTTGAAGCTGTTGCCCAATTCTTTGTTTTAAACATCTTCTATACTTCCAGGAATAAAAGGCACCTATCACTCATGGCTAATTATTTGCAGGGAACAACCCACCATGCAGAATTGCTCAGCTTGAACTCAAAATATTGCAGCTGAGAGTCTATAAGGAACAGAAGAGTTTTTCCATAGAAGAAATAGTATTTAGGTCTAAGCTTAGATGTCTGTGGAGATTCTCAGTCATCCAAGTCATAGTTGTCTCAAATGTGCTTTTTTTCTTCAAAAGACAACTGGTCTTTTTCCAAGATCAAAGTTTGATTTTGGTTTTGTTGATTAGAAAGATTTGGTATTATAGAGGTGGCTAGTTATATATTAATGTGTAAAAGCAAAAAGCTGAGGCTGGAGTGTGTTTATCTTGTACCAAGCTAGAAAGAGCTGGAAGTCAATGCCCTCTTTTCTTTTCTTTCTTTTCTTTCTTTTTCTCTTCCCCCTTGCATTCCACACCCCCTTTCCCCGCTCCCTTTCCCGCCCTTAATTTCTTATTTTCTTTTCTTTTCTTTGTATTTTATATTTTATATAGTAAAATAAAAATTTAAAGAATAAAAAAAGACAACTGGATTGTTTTTACGTAGAAGGAGGAAGAGGAAGAAGAAGTTTCACTTCTCATCCAAGAAGCTTCATCAGTTCTGATGGTGGGGGGAATGGAAAGATAGGTCCTGACAGTTGAGATTGGATGATGGGCAGATGGAAGGATAGGTTCTGATAGGATGGTGAGGGCTTAGATAAGCTTAAATATTTTTTCATAAGTTTACCTTGTATAGAACATCTAGTGGATGATATTATTTCATTTGTCATTTGAGATCAGATGTCGAATCTGATTATCCAGTGTTATTTTATGTCATGGAAATCTGAACTTTGCATTGCAAATAATAATAATAATAATCTTAGATGTTTTTAACTAATTGCACTGAGTTATGAACCTCTTTCATCAGCAGTCTGATCATAAAAACAAACCACTTATGAATTCCTAATAAAATTATATAATAAGAATGAAGAAACCTGTGTGGAATAAAGAAGATTCAAAATCTAAGCAGGAGTTTATCTCAACAACATAAAAGGAAAGCAGACATTATTCTGAGCCACAGATGTATAATTTAAAGTATGATCGAATTTTTTCAGAGTTTCCCAGGATTCTTGAGTTGTTTTTCCCTTTAGGATTTTCATCCAAGGAGTCTTTCCCAAGTATCCCAAGTATCTTACCTTGCCTTTCTATTCATAGAAATATTGAAAATTGAAGACAGAAAAATATAGCTAGTGGTAGATTGAGTCTGCCCTTTGAGTTGTATTTTATTTTTTTACATTTTTGTTGGATGACGGACATGTGTTTATCCCAAGCATGTTTAAACTCGGTTACTGATGATTGACCCACTGTATCTGATTCTTCTCCAAACTTCAGAAAAAAGTAACACTAAAAGGCTAAAGGAGAAATTAATGCAGAAAACTGAATTAAGGAGCAGTTGTATATACTTCTAGAGTTGTGGATTTCTAGATTCAGAACTGTGGCTCTGATATTTGACTAGCTTAGGAAGTGCAGGTATTAACACATAGGGAAAAGAATGTACTGTAGCTGAAGTCCAATTCCCGAGCAGAGGTAAAATACTTAAAAATATTGATTATAATAATAACATATATTATCGAGCGTTTGTCCATATTTAGTTTAATTAAAAAATCTTTTCTATTGATCCTATAATTAACGGAAACATTTATAAAGCAATTACAAAAGAATATAGACATAAATCAGATAGCTTCTGTATAAACAAATTAACTTAATATGCCAGGAGAAATCATTATGCATCAATATCTATATGCAGAAAACGTCATAAAACAGACTTTTATGCTAGTTAAGAATTATCTACCAATTTCTTCTTCCCAATAGATCACTTGCAAGCAGTAATATGACTGGTATTTGTACTTGTAAAAAATTTACACAGTTAACATACAGAACATAGGACCTCGTTTATGTGCTAAAAGTTTTGTGATATGTTGGTTTTATTTAAAATCAGCATCAAAACAATTATTTTGAACAGTCTGGTGGCCTAGAGGTAAAGATGCTCACCTCCCACTCAGAAGGTTGAGAGTTCAATCCTAGGCAGAGACAGATGTTTCCCTATCAGGGTGCAAAAAAAAAATCTGCTGTGAACTCCACATAGGCATCTGGCCAGTAAATGCTCAGCTCCATTCAGTCTACCTGACTTCACCCCAAATCAAGGGATTACAGAGTTGTAAAAAGAAAAAAAACACAATTATTTTATTGCAAGAAATGTTGCAAGAAATCTTCATCAGACACGAAGGTTTCAGAACATAGTGGGGGGGGGGGAATTGGAAATGGATATTAAAGCCATGTCTGCATTTTGTTATGATCTGCAGAGTGGGATTACATACATCGACATGATTCCTGTCAAGAAAGGATGTAATGTTAGAAACTTCCAAAGATTTCCTCAAAAATCTACTTGGAAGAAGGCAAATATTTGTTGTTCCCTCATTTTCGAGACAGAAAGCTACCGGTATTAGCTCTTTTTGTTTTACTTTTATTTAGTTTGCCAAAGAAACAGATTGTGAGGAGTTGAATTAACTGCGATAGTTATTATTATTTATTATTATGAGTAAAACAGCATCAGATACTTGTACAAACACCCATAGACAGATGTGGTAACAGATAAGGCTATTCTAGTAATTTGTAACTGAATTCCTCTGTTCTTTGATATAGTCCTTACTTTTCATCTTTGCGAAAACAATCTCCAACAGCCATTATTGCTAGGAATGTCATGAACTGGTGTATAATAAACTGAGTGGTGTAGAATTCAATCAACTCCTGGCACTTCTCTCTTGCCTGTAACCATTCCCTATTCATGTGCATAATTTTATTCTCATTATAACTACTACATAATTATCCCCATGGTTATTCTTCCTTTCTTTGCCTACATGGTGAAAAGCTGGTCTGCTTCCACTCATATTACTTTGAACTTAATCATTCTGATGAGGTTGTCATCGGAAACTTTGTGTGACTGTCTCTCTCCTCCCCTACACAAGGTCTATCTATCCTCACATTAGATTTTATTTTTGGCTTCCGTGCTCCTTTTGTGGGTTTGTGAATGAGTCACACCAAAGGGCTACTGACTTTGAATGTCTGCTGGGCAATTGATCTAGCATACTCCTTATTATTCAATAGTAAGAACCATCCAAGATCCAGTACACAGTAGTGAACAGATTGATTAAATCAAACATGTTACGTATGCATGTGCAAAAATTCATAAAACCTATAAAATTCTCATTTCTGTAACTTTAACAAGGCAAAACAGTGCATCATAGGGTAACAATTTTTGGACCAAGGCAACCTTGAAATGGTGAATTTACAGAATGCATCCCAAACCTAGGGGCCATGACATCCAAGGGAATGAAATCTGGGAAAGTTATGGTTGCTTCGGGTTGCTGTTATAGTCACAAGCTCCTCATTTTGAATATTCCATGATATTTTCCCAACCATTCACTCAATCCTTTGCATCTGCCCTCACCCAGGAGCAGTCACTAATCTTCCTACTGAGAAGGAGAGGGAGGGAGGACCAGGGAGGGAGCTGGCTGGGAAAGACTCAAATCTCGATCACTGACTACAAGACACCGCAACCATTGTAAATGCGAGCTGCTTGCCATGGCCCTGAACTGTGAACACTCAACTGCAAAGGTGATGCAACAATTGTAACTTCAAGATGGTTAGTCACTTTTTCCAAGGCTGTCCTAACTTTGAACTGTCATTAAACAAATGTTCATAAGTTGAGGACTAGCTGCAATGCAATTCATTAAGATATATATAAACAACCTCTTCTCTCCTTTCATGTATGTATGTATGTATATGTGTGTGTGTGTGTGTGTGTATAAAGTGTTTTTTCCGAGATCACCTGGTATCCCAAATATGGGAGGGAGCATACTGTGTATACACACACATGTATGTGTGTATGTATGTGTACATATATATATATGTGTGTGTGTGTGTGTGTGTGTGTATACATATATACGTATGTATGTGTGATGTGTGTGTATTAGCTACACAAACAAAAAAAGTAGTTAAATATCAATGCAGAATTATCTAGAATTGACAACATTTACAATATTAAAGGAAAAAATACAGCAATTCCCAGCTTTAGCAGAACATTTTTCCTTCAAACAATTCATTTTGCTATCCATATAAATACCTTTTACATGTGAAAAAATCAAGACCTTGGATTTTTCATAATTTATAGAAAGTTATGTTTGCAACTCAAACTGCTCGTTTAACCTATTTATGAGATACTTTCCAAACAACCCAGTTTAAGAAAAGAGATCTGCATTACCAGTGTATAGGATAATGTAGAAAATACCTGAAGGCAGACTTTCCATGTTGACAGCTTTGGTAGATGTGCATCAATTTACTAGGAACCAGGAATAAATCTGCCAGATAGTGATTGAACAATAGGGGTGCAAACCACATTCTTGCTTGATACCCCTTTTGAAAAGATAGATGGCTTTTTGTCCTGGCAGCATTGGAGCAAGGATATTAAAATATAGTGCCTTTAGCTAAAACAACAGGCAAGGTTCAATTGACAAATGTTCCAAACAACTTCATGTGAGACGGAATCGAAAGCCGTTTTTAAATCAATAAATGCAGTGAATAATTTATCTTCTTTAGGATACTGGTATTTCTCTGCAAAATGGAAAAGTGTCAGGGAATGATCTAAGGTAGAAATTCTCTATTATAACCTAGCTGTTCATCTCTGGTCATCTTTGTTAATTATAATCCACTATTTCAATTTGTTACATAAAAACTTAATGTATAGTTTTTCCAATATTGAAGAGCAAGTTTATTGGGTGGCACTTATTGGGATCTGCTCTATTGCCTCTCATATAGTTGGAGATAATAATAGCTTTATTTCAAGGACTAAAATTTCCCTGAGCTAAGAAAAAGAAGGAAAGGAACCAGTTTTTAATCTGAAACTTTCCTCTTTAAATGAGTTGTAACTGGAGCGTCCAGAGGTAGTATTAGGGGCATATGATTACAATCAGTTCTCTCTTCAATTACAACATTGCTGATACAATTTCAAAAGAAATCAGAAATGAGAAGATAATCTACCATACAATTACTTTGCTATGTAACTTACACTCTATCTTCCTATCTATCTCCCAACTGATTGCTAAATTTTCCTCCAGCACTGCATAAATGGAAACAGACAAGTTTAATATGGTATCCTTTGGAAAATCTGTATATTTTGTGCTCTCCAAATGTTAGAATGTTGAGCCACACGGTACATTATTGTTAGGGCATTTTTGGTGTTAGAATCACAACCCATAAATAAATAAGCAGAGGATTAGAAACAAGGAAATAATGTTATAGAAGTTTCTGATTTTTGGAGAAGAAATGGTGAACTGAAGATGGTTCTGTGAAAAGTGGAGCTGACCACCATGGCAGAATGAAAAACTGGTGAGTAGAGGAACATTTTTCTAACTCTTGTCTGGACAAGGAGAAGATTTGAGATTGTCCACAAATGGTCCAGACAGTTTCTCCTAATGCGGAGACCACAAGATGGTGGTCTCTACTTAGTTTAGACTTCTGGGAGATGAAGAAATAACCATCTTGCTCAAACCATGATCAATCCATGTGTTCATTGGCACCTAGGCTTCTTTTCTGATCACTTTCAGAAATTTCTCATGTTTTCCAGCTGATAGGAAACGTTGGATAGACCCATTTTATATCACTGGATGAGAGTCAATCCTTAGTAAAATACATTTTAAATACAAATTTAAGAATTTAATTATGGGTGGGTGAGGATAAACAGCAAAAGGATAGTTAAAACTTTGATTTTAAAAATGTACACATTGCTGAAGTATACAGATAAATTTGAAATAGATTTTTGTAATTAAAAGAATTCTTATGGAAATATATGTTCGTTTTAATTCTTCTAAAAACATGGTAAGATTTTAAAAATTGAAGACTAGAGGGAACTTGATGGAACAAAATTTTACAATGAAAGGGGAAGAACAATAACTCTTTTTGTCATTGTGCACTATCGTGTGCACCCACACCCATAATGCAATGCCCCCATGTGCCCCACCTCTGTGCATGCATGCACAACCCCCATGCTCCCCCTGCACATGCACACATGACCCCTTATGCTTCTTCCATCCCACCTCCCCATGCATGCATGTGCGACCTCCCATACCCCCATGCATGCGCACATGACATCCCCCGCTCTCCTGCCCCATGCATGCTCATGTGACCCCCCACCCTCTGTGCATGCATCTGCAATTCCCACACATACGTGCACATCCCTTCTCCCACGCATACATGTGCATCACCCACATGCAACCCACCGCCGCACATGCGCAGCAGAGACCGAAAAATCAGCTGGCCAGCAGAACACATGCACTCATTCAAGGTGGAGCTGAGCTGGGACGATGGCTCGCATGCCCACAGAGAGCCACCATCATAGTTCTATGATATTATTTGAAATAACTAAAGATCAAGATTTTTAGAAGTATAAAAATAGGAATAGAAAGTTGGTTTACTTGATCAAGGTGAAAATAGATATGTGGTTTTAGTAATCCTTAATGAACTTTTAAGTATTTGCTTATTTATTTTATTTTAGGAAACAGTGATAAATTGCTAAAATTGTAGTTGTGAGGAAAGGGGAAGTCATTTCTTTATATATTTCTTTTTCCTCCTTTTAATTACATTTTTAATTTTATTTTTTCTATTTCTATTTTTTTCTTTTCTGCATTTTCTATGGATGGGCAAGCGAAGCTAAGGCATGTATGTGTGCACTCACATTTTCGGTGCTAGGCGAACTGGTAGGTAAATTATGTGAATCCCATCTCTGATTTATACATCCTACTACTATTCAGTTAATGTAGAAGAAATACTACTAGATTACAACTGTTATGACCTGATATTTTTACCCAGAGAGCTTAAAACGTACACTCAATTAGGGCATAAATAACAGTATATCTTAATCAACATCACTCATATTGGAATCAGTCAGACTTAAAATTCTTAATGCTTACTTGATTGTTTTCTTAGCTCCTAAAAAGCTAGCAGTATTCTGTCAAAATGCATTACTAAGAAAGTAATGATATGCCTATCTATTTTGCTGGGAACATTTTGCTGGGAATGTTTAAAAAATGACATTTGATCTATTTTTTTAAATCTAATTTTCTCTTTTAAAAATGGGATTTGCCATTCATTTAAACACTTGTAAAATGGGATCATTTTGAAGTTATTACTCTAGTAGATGAAATAAAATAGCCATATTAAACATAGCAAAATTTACAAGTGGAAATTAAACCCCTAATTTTGGCATATTAAAATTCTGATATATGTTTTAACCATATACATTTCAGTGATTATATTATCTCCAATTTTCAGCATACTTAGTTTTAAAAGAGTCTTTCAAAACTGACTGCCCAGAATAGCAAGCATTCACTGATTATATTTTTTTCTTTTTCTTTGAAAATGGAAACCTTTAAAATAGAAAATTACATTATGTTATTACATTGGGCATTCCTCTACAATGTTTATATATTTGTTAAAGTTGACAGGGAAATATCAAGCGTTTTCACTGAGATATAACCTTAGCGATATCCATTACTACATGTTATACCAGATAGGAGACAGAACTTTAGACTTATTGTAAATCCCAAAACATATGTGGTAGATATCTTTTTCCTCCCTTGGTAAATATAAATCAAGAATTTGGTTTTTCTATCTCTTTGCAAGGTTCTGAATCTGAACTCTATTTCCTATTCATTCCTAAAGAACATTTATTTTTATTTTGTTTTGTCAAGCATGTATAAGATAATAGATTTAAGTATATACAAGATGTATATGTACATGAAATGAATATGAATAAATGGGATTGTTAGGACAGGAATGGTAGACATGTTGGTACGCTTATGCAAGCCCCTTACAGACCTCTTAGGAATGGGGTAAGATCAACAGTAAACAGTCTAAAGTTAAAGTTATGGGGGTTAGGGGATTAAACCACTCCAGGCATTATCCACTCTATTGTTGCTGTTGTTGTTGTTTTCTGCAATCGAGTTTGGTACTGTTTACCTTAAGTTTGTATCTAGTGTATGCTTGTGTATTGTTGTAGTTGAAACTGAAGTAGACATTGTAGCAGATAATTTTATGTTCTATGCTTAGACTGAAGGTGGCATAATTATAAGTTGTCTAAGACCAAAATATCAGACATTAATACAATTAAGAATGTCCAGAGATATTTAACGAGAAGAGTCTTCCACTCCTCTGTTCGCAACAGAATTCGTTATGCCACCAGACTTGAAATTTTGGACCTAGAAAATTTAGAACTACGCTACCTTCAATCTGACCTAAGTGTAGAACACAAAATTATCTCCTACAATGTCCTTCCTGTTAATGACTACTTCAGCTTCAACTGCAACAACACACGAGGACACAATAGATACAAACTTAACGTAAACCGCTCCAAACTTCATTGCAAAAAATACGACCTCAGCAACAGAGTGGTCAATGCCTGGAATACATTACCTGACTGTGTAGTTTCTTCCCCACACCCGCAACATTTTAACCTTAGCCTGTTTACCGTTGACCTCACCCCATTCCTAAGATATCTGTAAGGGACATGAATAAGAGCACCATCATGCCTACTGTCCCTGTCCTAATGTCCCCATGTATTCATAACCATTTCATGTACTCATAACCAAGATTATACATCTTATGTATCCACAATCATGTTTATACTTTGTAATCATATACACGCTTGACAAAATAAATAAAAATAAAATAAATGAAACATCTGCAAGAAAACAATCAAGATCACAGAGCACCAAGGACCTCAAACTTTTATCTGGCTGCTAAATGGTAGCAAATATATACAGGAAATGTAACCCACTGCCACAATCATGTTTATACTTTGTAGTCATATATACACTTGATAAAATAAATAAATAAAATAAAATAAATAAAATTTCAAGTCTGGTGGCATAAGATATTCTGTTGCGAGCAGTGGAGTGGAGGACTCCATGGTATATGACCAGGAATAATGACAGTAGTATTCTAACACACTTGGAAATATCCAAATTAGACCATGCTGCTTTTGAATATTACAAAAATCTGTACAAGAGCACAGATTTCACAGAAAAAAAATATGCATGTTATCTTTTTAAACATTCAAACTGTATGGAGATAAAAAGGGTGCTTGTATCAACCTCATCACTGAGAACACTATATGTGTTCACTGAGAACAGTTCTTTGTATGATTGGGAATCTCCTGGAATCATCTTTAAGGAATGCAACTTTTTTTCCCCCAGCCAAACTGAGTTACAATCTCCTTTCAGTTTTTCTGATTCGATGCAAAAATTCTAGGTTGAATTACCCAGGGCAATATCATGTCCACTTCATGAATAGGTTATTGGTGCCTGATAAGGACTTTACCAGTCTTGCTGCCTGAAATAGGGGGAAAAAAACATTGGGTTTCTCCAGCCAATCCATCTGCTACCGGCCCGTGACTTTGTCCTTTCCAGTATGTCAACTCTGATTGTTTTTCTGGGGTAATGTCTGCCTGGCTTACAAATGCTAAGCTTCTGTTCTCCAGTCCAGACTCATGCCTGCTTAAGAACTAATCAACGCTATCAGTATCTTCTTCTGAACAGATGATCAGCTCAATGAAAGGCTTCTGTTCCCCAGCTGATATCCAAGCTGTTAGAATGTGATCTTAGCAGCAATTATGCACTCATTTATGGCATTCCCTTCATTTCTCGGTAAAATCTACTGTGAAGAGGAAGAAAAATTAACCGCAAAAGCAACCAGTTATTTCCAAAGCTCTGTGCAGAAGCCAAAGCCACCACTCACCCACAAAGACACATCCCAAAGAAACATGTGTCCTATAGGTCATTTGTGTCCATCCTTGAAATGAGTTGTTACATTCTAATGTCAAATGTAGTCTAGTTGAAAATCAGCAGCTACTTCCCAGAAAGAGAACATATTAAAATGTTGCAGACGCTTCTTGTTAACTTAATGCTACTTCCCACAGATACTTTCTCCATTTGTTTGTCTCTGCAGCTGTCCAGCTGGGTTAAACTGCCCAAGTCTCAAACAAAAGCAACAATTTGTAAGATGAGACATCTGTGTTTTATATGCACTGTTTTCAATAGGAGACAAATTGCTTCACTGAAACAAGTGGCATCCATGTAACTGCTGAAGCTAGCATCCACAGAACTTTCCTCCAAGTACACAAATGAAATGCCTTCAGATGCATCCTTCCAATCTAAACTTTGCAATTGCACTGATCTCATAGATTCAGAAGATTAACTGTCCTAAATTAGAATACTTATTAAACAACGTAAAAGAACAAATCCATTTTCTGATGAACACGATGACTCTGTTCGCTTGGCCCAACTTCTTCCCATGAGACAAGACATAAAACAGTCTCTTAAAGGTTAGATTGATATAGTATTGTTACCTTTTTTTCTGCTTGGTTAGTTAACTTAAAACATGCAACTTTTGCTGGATGTTTGGGTTCCTCTTTATTAGGAATATCAATTTTTGACCCTATTTCTTTTTGACAGCTGGCTTATGTCCCTTTCTCTTTCATTTGTACTATTTGGAGCTAGATTTAAAATTCTGCTAAAGATTTGGTTTACATATCCTGGATGTACTATAGAGCAAGTTTTCTTTTAAATATTATTTTGGCTATAATTAGCTTAGGTTTCTAGGTTTTATCATAATGCTCATTAATTTACATTTTATCCAGCTCAAGGTAATTGTCTCATTTTATTTCATATTATTCTCAACCTATCTTTAATATCAGTGGCATCTTTTGCATGTACGTGGACTTTGTGTTTCTTCTATTTCCTAATTTGCCAGCAGTTACTTAGATGGGAAGTGAGACTTCTGATATTTTCTTTTGCTTGACATGTCCTGTTAATCTGGAGGGGAAAAAACCACCTTATTATTCTTGCTATTTCTACCATGTTTATATTATTTACTATTAAATTGATTGTCATAACATATGTAGGGAATAGGAATTTAATTCATGTTAGGACATTATAAATCCTATTGATGGATGCATTTTGGATAAGTTACTGCAGGCAATTTTGGGTATTTAAGCAACTGCGGTTAAGACTTAGAAATAACAGAATAACAGAATCGGAAGGGACTTTGGAGGTCTTCTAGTCTAACCCCATGCGCACAAAGGAAATCTTATAGCCATGATGGTGAACCTATGGCATGTGTGCTGATGTGGACACCAAACATTTCCTCCCACTGAGTTGCTGCTGTCACCGCCTTCTTTCCGAGGAAAGGGTGGGGAGCTTAGAACAAATGGGAGCCCCACATGCTGAGGGCGGCCACCGGGTGAGGGAATGGCTGTCTTTGTTGCCCCCAAGCAGGCTAAGCTTGGGGCAGCGGAAGGGGGACTCAACAGCTAGAGAGAGAGAGAGAGGGAGAAAGGGAGATATCAGCCTTATCAGCAAAGCATGGGGCACGAGGCAGCAGGTGAGCAAGAGCAGCAGGCGAGCAACACGCCTCAGTAAGGACGTGTGGGGTGCGTGGGGCATGTCCCCCCTTTCCCCAGAAAGTAATTGGAGGGGGCTTATTTTGGGAGGAGATTATTTTAGACTATGTGCTGAAAAACCCAATTGGGCTTAATATCAAGATGTCATATTTTTGGGTAAACATGGTATTGTTACTTTTACATGTGCAGCTTACGATTTGTGTATCAAATATAGCACATATAACCTGAATCCATTATTATTTTTGCAGTTTAAAAGTAATGAAGACAAATGTTGTCTGAATAAAATTACTGTTATTTGACTTGTTGTCTACCTACCTACGTATAGCTGTTTTGATTGCAAATTTATCCTCATTTATGCCACCAATCTCAATATCCTAACTCATCCAGACCCTTTCCCACTGCTATAGGCTTACTCTCTAGGAAAAATATCCTATATAGGTTAGTGCGACATAGAACAAACTTACAGATGGAAAATTGTTGATGTTCTATCATTCCACAGTGGCAACTAATGAACAAGGTAACTCCTAGTTTTTAGCATTACTATACAAAATAAATATTTTTAACCCAAGCCTCTTTTCCTCTTAATACTCAAGAACAAAACATCCTATCAATATTTTTGTTTGTCTGTCTGTCCTCTCTCTCTCTTTCTCTCTCTCTCCTTATCTCTCTTTGAAAATTATCTGCAAGTTCATATATCTATTGTATCTATACTGTAAAAATTAAAACTAAATCTGAGGAAGCAGAAGTAATGTTTTAGAAGTATTTTTGACATGTTGAGATACTGTTTATTTTTTGCAATACCCTTTGAATAATGAATTCACATAAGCTAGCTAAAATTTTACCAACTCTTAGATGTCAGTAGCCTGATTGATAAGCAACAAAGATAAGTTATTAGGATAAAGATGAATTCTGTCAGCAAACAGAAATCAAGAAGATTTTATTCACAGAAAAACAACTGTGTGGAAACAAGAAATTGTTGAAAATAAAACTTTTAAGAAGCATAATATCAGTAACATTAAGACCAACATTAATATTTAAATATGTTAGAAATAGGGAACTAAGTAAAGAGATGGCTATGTCTCTGGATGATAAAAGAGTTAATTAAGTTAAAAAAAACACTGTAGAATTGAATGAATGTATGAAATTCATATGAAAGTGTGTGATACAGATACAATGTTCAATTGGGATCTAGAAGACCCAAATTCTCTGTAGCACTTAATTGAGTGTTCTCAATTCAATGTACAGTGGTACAGCAGTACTCATTGCTCATTGGTTCCAGGAGGCACAATGAGTACCAAAAATGATGACTACCAAATATTTTGTCCCATAAGGAATAATGTAGTGAGTCACAAGGCAGTAGATACTGACAGGTTCTAACCAGGGGTGAAATGTAAATTTTTTCCTACCGGTTCTGTGGGCGTGGCTTGTGGGCGTGGCTTAGTGTAGTCATGTGACTGGGGGATCAAAAGACAGAAACTCACTTTAGCAATGTCCTGCTGGA
>JANHFT010002918.1:183050-198927 GCA_032467955.1 Pseudoxenodon macrops | reverse complement strand
TTTCCATATCATTCTTACTCTTTAATACAAACTAATTTTGTCATTTAACATATTACTATACATTGCTAATTTACTTTATAAAATTCATGGCACATATTCTGAGATAATTTTTCTTTGCACCACATATAAACAATTGTTCCCTTTATGTAATTTCTTTTATCCCAAAATTCAGGAATTTTGGATTCCTGAACAGATGCTTCTGGATTGCAATTTTTTCCTTGCAGGTTATCCAATCATAGCAACGTGTATGTGAATTGATTCAATATCATTACGGAAAAGTACTGTAATATCTGCCACAAGTCTTTTATGCTGAAACATAGTTATCTGCCAACTGATTCAGTTGCCTTAGGGTGGCTAGGAAACTTGTTTGCAATGTATTGAAAATAAGTTTTCCAAATATGTTTTTTCCAGATCAGTACACAACAAGAAATATTGTTATCCTTCGGTGAAACCTTCCTAGAGGTGGGTTTCAGCAGGTTCTGACCAGTTCTGGAGAACCGGGAGTGGAAATTTTGAGTAGTGGCTGGCCTCACCCCCATCTATTCTCTGCCTCCCGAGTCCCAGCTGATTGGGAGGAAATGGGGATTTTGCAGTAACCTTGCCCTGGAGTGGAGAGGGAATGGAGATTTTGCAGTATCCTTCCCATTCCACGCCCACCAAGTCAAGTCATGCTCACCAAGCGACACCCACAGAACTGGTAGTAAAAAAAATTGAATCCTACCACTGGCCCTTCCCAGAACGTTCTGGTGCAAATCTTTGAACATCAGCATAACAATAATAGTAAAACAAATGATACAACAAAAGGTGGTCCAAAGCTGAATACATTCCTGAAAGAAAATGTGTTTACAAAATATATACATTAAATTAAAAAGTACAAAGCATCAGTATTAGAAAACATGCACAAGAATATTTTCACAAATATTCTTACATACTTTGAAAAAGTTATAGTTTCAATTTTGAAACGGAATAGACTGCATTTAAGTTTGAATTTGTGCCTGCATGTTGTCCTGCTCCTTTTATTTTGTAATCTTATACAGAGTTTATCAGAAAGTAGTAAGAATTTACTTTTTTTCTTATTTCATTTAAAAATATGCTTTTTAAAAACTGAACCTGATCAGAAAAGCATGTTTTTCTAGGCCCACTGACTTTTTCTTCTGGACTGACAGTACTGATGAAAGCAACATAGTAATCCAGGCCTGTTGATCTTTAAGGGATATCTAAAGCTATTTATATGCTATATAATAAATATGTATAAATACTAATAATTTGGTCTCTTATTCTGAATTTTGACCTCTTTTACATGCCCCAGATCTCAGGCATGAAAAATAAACATATTTACTCTTTATTTAGTTTAAATTAATTTAAAATCAGACTGCTCACTGAAAGCATCATTAGTGAAAGCAAAGTTTAACTATTTTAGATACAGTGCAAAGGTCTCTGGAGAAGACTGTGGTGCTTGAAGAAATAGAAGGTAATTCAAAAGGAGGCTGACAAGGTGACTAAGTTACTATCACTGATGATACAAGGAGGGGCTTCTAAGAATCAAAGAAGCAGCTGCTGACAAAATATAGGATAAATTATGTCTGTTGGGTCACAAAGAGTCAGAAGCAATTGAACAACAATTTTAAAATCTCGGCTTTTCCTTTTCAACTGACAACAGTTAGGAAGTATTTGTACTGCAGAGTACTTTGTAATTAGTAAGATAATCATGACATGCTAAAATGTTTGTGATTTAATCAGTTTCAAAAATTCTTAATGGAATAATGGAGATGATAGTTTGTTAGGATTACTATAATTTACAGAAGCTACTAAT
This sequence comes from Pseudoxenodon macrops, assembly GCA_032467955.1. Taxonomy (NCBI): domain Eukaryota; kingdom Metazoa; phylum Chordata; class Lepidosauria; order Squamata; family Pseudoxenodontidae; genus Pseudoxenodon; species Pseudoxenodon macrops. Next base: position 197,114 of record JANHFT010002918.1, on the reverse strand, counting down.
AACAACCATTATAAATCAATCAGTATTTATTATGTTCATCAATTAAGCATTACTAAAATTTACTATGAAGATGCTGACACATTAATTGTTGAATCAATAAAAGGACTGTTTTCTTTATTTGGGGGAGGAGGTTGTCTGTTGAGAAATTAAGTTCAATTTTGATTTCATCTTAGTCTTAGTAAAGCTTTTGCTCTATTTTCCTAGCTATCAGAATGCAAATACATTATTCTGTTTCAGGAAGATTTAGAAGTAAATCTTGCATATTTCAAAAAAGCTTAATGGAAGAGCATTCCAAAGGTCAGAGCTAGTCTTGACTTTAATCAGGAAAGTTGAAATGATATGCATGCTTAAGAGTACTTGGAAACAGAAAGTGAACAATTCCGTTATCAGGATATTGAAATTATCACTGCTTGCTTCTAATTTTATGGGAAAATCTTAGTATTCACTTTGTTGGTTGAACAAAGTTTCAGCTCTGGAATGTGATTCATGGCATATGAATGAATGGAAAATGAAGTAAGCACATGCAGGAAGGAAATAAACTTTAAAAAATCCTGTAAAATAGTAAGAAACTTTATCACAACTTACCAGTGGGTTGCCATGATATGTAAACTTTAAGCAGCAGGCTTAATAATGAGATCACAGTACATTTCAGATTAACATTCTGAAAAAAAAATGTTACTGCATTATCTACTAATAATATGGTGCATGTGACAGACATTTTGGATTGGGAAAAATGGAGGACTGGCATACAACAGAAATAGTGCTGAGGTGTTCAGGTGGAATTTGGAATTATTTACTTTAAAGTACTTTGGAAATAATTAAAATAAATAATACATACCTCTGTGGGAAAGGGGACTATTTAGATTTGCCAAAGAAAAAAGCAGGTTGGCTTTATTTTAAAGGGGTTAGTAATACTAAGTTTGTACCTGCTGTAAACAAGAATGGAAGTTGTTTCTATAAATAGTTTTTTTCTTATTTTCTGTACTTTCTATCTTACTTTTTTTCTCAGTTTCATCTGTGTTTTCTTATGTTACTTGTTTAAAATTCTTTAATAAAGTTGTATTTTAGAAAGTATAACAGAAAGCTGCATTATACTGTGCCAGATATACTGTAGAGCAGAGCTTGATCAATTGGAACAAGATGGTCCAAATTTGCTGAGCAGTAGAACTTAATTTGGAAACATTGTATCAATGTCCTGTCAGATATTGTGGAGAAATCTTTTTTATTCCAACTTTCAAAGTTGTACTTCCTGAACTTATATCATCGTAATTAAAAAAGTTCTAGAGAGATAGAGATAAAGTACTAAATATTTCCTGTAACAGCTCTGTAAAATACTGGTATATATGGGATGGGTGGGTTGATACTGAAAATCTTCGAAAGTGCAATACTCAGCATGATCACTTTGCGCATTAAGCTAAGTACCATGTTTCTTTTAGACTTGAAAATAAGCAGTTGGGCTTATTTTTGAGGCGGTCTTACTTTTTTTGAGGTGAAGCAGGCCGGACTCAGTGAGCTCCATTCCGAACCTTCAGCGTTCGGAATGGAGGGTTTTTGGCGAACGAGAGGAAAACAGGGGGAGAGGAATTCTCCTGCCTGCCATCCTTCCCTCAATCTGTGCTGAACTTGATGAATAGATGACAGGCAGGAAAAGCCCTCCTCCCCATTTTCCTCCCATGAGCCTCCCAAAAAGAGGGAAAAAGCAAAGCAGGTGACTATGAGGTTGCCGGTTTTGGGGAAGCAGCCCAACAAGCAGAAGTGCTGTGCCCAGAAAGAGAAGGGCAAAAGCGATATTTGGCCTACCCCAAGAGGTCAGCGGGCTGCAGTTGCAGCCGGACAGTTGTCCCCCCGCACCCACATCACAACTGGTGCTGGCCATGCCTATCCCCCAGGATTATTTTTGGGGTAGGGGTAATATTAGGCCCACCCCAAAAAAATTAGGGTTGGCCTTATTATTGGGGTGGGTCGTGTTTTCAGAGAAACATGGTAGGTAGAACCATTTTTGGTCTTTATAACATTTGTTTTAGAAATTACTTTAATCCTCTTTAATATGCTATATGTTGCCACAATGTAAAAAAGATGTTGAGACTTTAGAAAGAGTACAGAGAAGAGCAACAATAATGATTAGGGAACTGGAGGATAAAACATATAAAGAATGGTTGCTGGAATTGGGTATGTCTAGTTTAATGAAAAGAAGGACTAGGGGTGACATGGTAGCAGTGTTCCAATATCTAAGGGGTTGCACAAAGAAGAGAAATTCGAACTAGTCTCCAAAGCACCTAAAGGCAGGACAAGAAGCAATGGATGGAAACTAATCAAGGAGCGAATCAATCTAGAACTGAAGACAAGTTTCCTGATGGTAAGAATAATTAATCAGTGGAAAAACTTGCATCCAGAAGGCAAATTGGAGGTGAGTGCTCCAACACTGGAAGTTTTTAAGAAGAGACTGGACAACCATTTGTCTGAAATGGTATAGGGTTTCCTGCCTGAGCAGGGGGTTGGACTAGAAGACCTTCAAAATCCTTTCCAACTCTGTTATTATGTTATTCTATTTAAAGCTGAAAGACTCTTATGAATTTTAGAGTCTGTTCTTTTGTTTTTTCATCAAACATTTAACTGTTCTGTGTGCTAGGAAAGTATGGTGTTGTTTACAAATATATTCATATATTTTATTATGATCCATATGACTCAATATTCTTTTCAAAGACCAGCATGTAGTATACATAATATAGGAAATGTTACACAAACTGCAGGTGGGACTCAACAGAAGGGTGACATAAAAGTTTAATAAATAATCAAATAATTCCAGTCCTTTATTCCCAAAGGAATGGGGAATTTGTGGATTTCCTAGTTGTTGAATAATTGCCTCCTCTGGTTAAACCAGGAGCAGGCAATTAATTTTCTCAAGGGGTTATATGAAAAACTGGGACCCACCTACTGCCACCCTGCTCCGCCCCACTGCTGTTCTATCTCCCATCACCCCACCCCTGCCACAGTTTCAGTAGGCAGGACAGGGACAACCAAAGGGCCAGATGTGGCCCACAGGATGCAAAGCATCCAGGTCTGGGTTAGGCTGATTATGTCTGATGAAGGAATCCAGCAACATCTGCAGAAGATGTTCCTCAGCTCTGCTTTAAATTTGGGGGGCTGCATGGAGGTATGTGACTCTCTGACAGAAAAACATAGCTTCTGCCACTGGATCAAGAGTTGGGTCCATTGTAGCAGACTCTTCCTTTGTTTCTATATATGAGGACACTAAGGGCAAAAATGCAAGACCTGCTAGATATAGATATCTAGCTTTGACCCTTTTTAAATGCATGGGAGCATGAACCTCATCAAGTTGGCCAAGCATCAGTAGAACAGAAGTCTTTCATTTTAGGTTTTTCTTTCATACAATTTTGTACAGTTGTGTCATTTGTGACTTTTGTACATTTTAAAAGAAAACAGATAATAGTGCCACTGTTCAAACATTGGAAGCTATGCATGCAAACATACATACGCATGCAGGCATTCCTTTGTTTTGTTTTGATACTTATACAGGTAGGCCTTGACTTATGACTGTTCAGCCATGGTTCAAAGAAGTTATGATAGCCTTGGAAAAAGTGACTTACAACCCATCCTTGAAGTTATGGCCATTTGATTGCAACGTGGGTGTTTGGCAATTATGACAGTTGCATGATCTTGTAGTCACATCTTGACATCTTCTGAGCCAACTTCCAACAAGCAAAGTCAATTGGGGAATTAAAAAAATTAGCTGCAGATAGTTTTACATATATGAATGTTATAATAAATAGTCTGATCTGCACCAAATAGCATCTGGGCATTTACTCCAGCTATTTAATTTGACTTCTCCTTTTTATTTTTAATTTGGGTATTTATTTTTTGCTAAAATACAATATTTTTCAATTGTTCTTGCCTTTCACAGAAATGGTTTTGTTTTGTAAATTATATTGCTAGTACAGTATGTATCATCAAGGGGGAACTGTAGATATCTATTTTTTTTCAAATTTGTGCTACCAATACATTTCCTTTTTCCTACTCTAAGTTGTATAAAAATTTGCAGAGTAGCATAAGACATTTTATTGCCCCCAATTTCCCATCTAAAGATAGCTGTACATATTGTTGGGAGCCAAGAAACACGAGGGAACAGAGGAAGCCAGATAGCATTCAAACTTTACCCTAGCTTCTACTTCTACTTCTATTTACTAGATGCCTGCTTCTTCTTCCTTATGGTCTGAAGAATCCTGTTTATCTCATTTGTTTTGATAGCTCAACGATTAAAAAAAAAAGTACAAGCCTAAATATTTCATACAATGAGAATAATTAGAAACAGAAAGAAGCATGGATTGAAAAAATGCTATTGCATGAATTTGTTTTTATTTAGGAGAAAGACATTTATGACATCCAAATTTTTATTTTGAACTTATTAACATCAGTTTCTGAATTTGAATTTTTGGTAAGCCAATATGTGTTCTTTTCTGATTTTATATGCAAGTTGGTGCTTGAAAAAAAAGGACTGAAAACTGTGATTATTCCAGGAAACTGGAGCACAAAACTCCCTATGTTAGGGAGAAAATGTACATATTACAGAAGAATGCATTAGAAAATAGTATACATTTGGATGCTACGTCTGAGAAATAAGAGATGCACCTGAAAATGTACAAAATTATCAACTGATATAGAAATGGATTGAAATTAATTTTATTTGGGGGGGGGAAATGAGAAACACAGAGAAATCAAAGTAATGCCTGGTGAAAATAATACTTAGACTTGGATTTCCGTACCATCAATCTCAGCCAGCCGATTCATTAATTAGGACAAGTTATTGAATCACTAATATCTGGAATAGCACAGGTTATACATCTGTGCTGAAAAAAAGAATGCTACTTAGAAATACATGGCTATTTTAATTGTAATGCCTTCAGTCATTTTTTACCTAAAGTGTTGTTTTGTTCATGGAATCAAAATAGAACTGCCAATTGTAAGACTCACGTACCACTTTGTGGTTTGGTTTCATCTTAGTATGTTATGTGAACTGAGCCAATGCTAAGCAAACGATGGCTTAACTAGTCAACTTCTTGAGTTACTTTCACACTGGAGGAGAAATGCTGCAAAGATTAAAAGTTGGTTCTCTTAGCCAAGCATTTATTGGGACTGGAGATCTTCTCTCAGATGATGTCAACCGACAGTATCGCATTTCACCCTTTTCTCTCTCCAGTCGTTATTTCTCCTTCTCATAAACATAGTTAATAAAAAAAACACTTTTCCAAACATTAACCCATTAAATGTGCTGACATATTATGTCTATGCAACTGTTGCCCAGTATTGCACGTATTCTTCCAGAAAGTCTAAAATATTGAACTTATTTTTTTAATTCCAAATTTCGCTGTGAGTCACTGGTTTCAGTGAGAATATTGAGGCGAGTGTGTTTGAAGCTAAGAGGCATCAGTAATCAACCTTGAAAGGAATTGCTCCAAGGATTTCATCTCCTGGAGTTGAAATGTATTTGTTGGATTTGGCCAGCCTTGGTAGAAAAACTTCAGTTGAAATCCAAAATAAAGAAAGCAATCCCATTAAGCTGAAAGATTTTTGGTGAAGATAAAAGCGAGTTTACCTTCAAAATAAGGCAAAACTAGGCAGAGTTAACCCGTCTCATTATAGGTTCTATTCTATAATTAATAATAATTAACTATGAAATAAGAGCTGAGTGAAACAAATGAATTTTCAGCCTGTTCCTCCTGGAACACAGAACACGAATATTTGCATAATTTCTCCCCTCCTTTTTCAGTTGCAATATTGCTTATTTTTCATAAAGAGCAGAAAAAAAGACTATATAAAGCTGGTCTCGAGTGAAACACACATAAATATTACCTTCAAGTACATATTCCTCAAAAATCTTAGAAGTGCATAATGTACCTTCAGGTTAGGAGTCCATGAAAGCTAAATCTCAGTTTTTTTGTTAAATATCTCAGAATATTGTTAAATAACTGTATTTGCATCACTCTATCATGGCTGAAGGCCCTTTCCAACATCTCAAGATAATTGGCTTTCTGTCTTCGTTTTAAAAGAACCATCTTTTAGAAGAAAAAAAGATCTAGATGTGCAATTTTCCTATCCTGAGCATTTTCTATATGTTCCTTAGCCAAGGGAATTAGCTGAGAACAGAAGAGTTACTTTTCCTAGCATCTTCTACAGAAGTGCACATGGTTATGATTTTCTTTTCAAAAGAGTTTTCCTGCTGTCAAAAGTTGGGAAGGGGGTTAAGGATGGTAGAGGAGTGATAGTTCTGTAGCACAGCTTTTTCCTTTGCACTATTTGAATCTCACCTTTGACAAGTTTTTGACTGTTTGTGAAGCTAAAATTAATATTGGCATCCTTTCAGAACTGTTTCATATACTGTTATGAATTTTTCATGCAGCACTTTGCTGGAGCAATTTGGATATCAGAAAACGTGGCAAACTGCACCCACACTTTCTAATCTATTTTGCTGTGGGTAGAAAAGCATTTGTGTGTGTGTGTGTGTGTCCGTCCATGGACGTGTGCTCACACACACATGCATTGAATACGTGTGTGTGTGTGTGTGTGTGTGTGTGTGAGAGAGAGAGAGAGAGAGAGAGGGAGGGAGGGAGAGAGGGAGATGGACACAGGAAGAGAAGAAGGGATGAGAGAAACTGAGGCACAGGGAGGGAGACAGAGAGAGAAGAGGGAGAGGGAGAAGAGAAGGTAAGAAGAGGAGGAATAGGAGGGAGAAAGAGAAGGAGAGGAAAGGGAGAGAGAGAGAGAGAGAGAGAGAGAGAAGAAGGGGAGAGAAAATGGGGGAAAGTAGGGAGAGGGCGAAAATAACTGAATTGCTTACTGCCAGCATCTTCCTATGTATATCTAGGCCAATCTCAACTATTATTCTACTTCTCCTCCACTTTTTCCTCCCCTTCCAACGGCTGATTTTGGGCTAGTGGCATGCAATCCTCTTCAGACTGAGTTGACATCCCATGAATGCACAGGGCAGTTCACTGTGAGAAAAAAGAAGCTTGGAGAGAACTCCATGGCAATTTCTTTGTAAAACCGAGGTGAAGGTGAGATGAAATCGAAATATTTAGGCTATGCCATTCTGCAAAGGGATTTTGCAACTAGCCCAAGGGGGTGGGGTGGGGGAAATAGGCTGATCTTTCAGACTTCAGAAATTTTATGGTTTGCCTTTGAAACCTCTGCTAACCCACTACTTTAATTATTTCAAACCCATTACTTCAGAGAAATACAAGCAGATATGAATCTATCATTCTGAACATGGAACGCATCTCTGCTTTAGTTGGTGTGCTGGTTGCTTACCTAACTTAACTTGCCGTTTATTCTGGATTCTGATATCAGCCAGATGTAGATCAGAGCTGTCTTATTCCAGATGTTCAATGATTTATGATGTGCCATCAAGTTGATGTTGAGTTTTAGCAAGCATATTATTGTTGGAGGGGGAAAAACATTGCTTATATCAACTAAGCCATAAATAAAATGGAGCAGGAATATGACTCAACCAGAAAATACTTAGTGTGATCAGATTCACAATGCATTTGGGTCAGTTTTAATGGGGTGGGTGTTTTCTCTGACCACAAATCACAGATTTTTTTTGGGGGGGACACTTTTAGGAAGTGGAGGGATAATTTATTCAGTCACTGAAACAATTGACAGGATATAATCATTCTGCTGTCCTGAGAACCAACAGCTAGTGAAAATGCCTTCTCTTGCTAGCCTTTAGGGGAACTACAAGGAGAAGTGAAATTAAAGCCAGCAAATATGTAAGTGCATATTTATAACTTGAAGGAGAAAGAGTTTATTAAAATGCCAAGACAGGATAAAGGGACGTTGCTTATAATGGTTGTGTCTAGTAGGCAGTAGTCAAAAAGAAGACAGCCATCCCTCTGAGCTTCATAAAATGTTAGTTCATGTAGATTGAGAAGTAAAAGAGGTGTCCCACTGTGACAGAGGTGGGTGGTTATTAAATCTGATAAGTAAATAAACTCATATGGCAATTATAACCTTGGAAAAGCAACGTATAGGACCCAATCTTCTGCCTGCTTACTTTGAACACTAGTACCCTTGCAGGTCAACCATCATAAATGAGCAAATGATGCAGTGGTGAAATGCTACCTACTCGGTCCGGGCGAATAGGTAGCGGTGGGCAGTGGTAGTTTGGAGAACCGGTGGTGGCCATAGCATGAGGCTCCGCCCACCCACCCAAACGTCACCATTTCCAGGTATTTTTACCCTCTGCGCATGCACAGAGGGTGAAAAAGCATGTGTGACGAAGGCGCGCTTCCGAACTGGTAGGGAAGGTAAGTAGAGTTCACCACTGAAATGATGCTTAAAGCCACTATTGTGAGTCTTCTTTTGCCCTGCATCGTTCCTTATCCAAGAGAAGCAGAAGCATAGATGTGGAACATTCATTTGCAGGTTCAAGAAGCACAAGGAGATGGAAGGAGGAAGAGTAACAGTTTTTTTCCCCCAGGAGCAGTTTTGGGTCTTTCTTCCCAACAAACCGATGCCTGCTGGTGCAGTTGATCTGCTGATGGATTGGTCCTGGGAAGGTCAAGGCTCAGGTCCTCTCTCAGCTCTGGAGGTTCCTTAGGCCAAACATTCTTTCTTGGTTCAGTCTGTTACGTCCATTCATTGTCTTGAGCTCCTGAAAGAAAGAAAAAAGGATATAAAGCTAAAATTCATTCATTTGCTACAATGCTTAATAGGCCTTTTGCAAAGTTGGGGTTAAGAGACCTGAATGAATATAACATAATTCAAATACATCCTTCTTAAAATACGTAATATCACAGTCCTTACAAAAACAAAAATGTAATATTAATACTACCCAGTAGCTGCATGGAACATTATCCTTGACTTTCCATTCATTAGAAACTCTTGGTTTTTCTTGCCTTAGTAAGGCCAAAGCTTCACATTACTCCGTTTATGAATCCAACACTATATGGGACAGAATGAATCATCTAGTACTGCAAGAAGTGTACCGTTCAAATGAGGAAAATCGTAAGAACCTACATTGTTTTTGCAGACCTTGAATATTTTTAAACCATTCCTAGTCTTGAGGCTGGAAAGATGTGTTGCCAGATTTAACATTGGAAGGTTTTTGAAGGTTTTCCTAGTAGTAATGATACTGCTTCAAAGGCAACATTCAGCTGTATATGTTAAGTGTCCACAGTTTTTGAGAAATATACGAATTAAACATATTATAAAATGCAAGATGAAATATTTATAGGAGAAGTGGATTCAAACAACATTAAACAGCTTCAATAATATGAATACCCATCCAAAAACAGGGATTATCTCTGGCATAGACCTTACCAGATGGATACTGCCCAGTGTGGAGACCCAGCCAAAGAAATGTATGAAGCTTCTTGTGCACCTTAAGCATTATATATTCTATATTGTAAATACTGCATGTACTGTATTCAAAGATTCTGCTTGAAAATGGTTTCTACTGTATTGCTTGGGGCCAGCCAGCCCATTTTACCTCTGAATCAAGTAATGTTTGCCAAATTCTTAATGAATTCTTAGATTCATTTGGCTTATAGATAGTCCTCCTTAGCAACCACAATTGAGTCAGCAACTCAATCAATAAGCAAGATGGTTGTTAAATGAACCCCACACTGTGCATATTATTTTCTTTCAGCTTTTTCTTTTCCTTATGGGCCTGCAAGCTTGTAAATTTTTGAAAAAGTTACTTTTTCAGTAGCATCACAACTATGAAGAGTCGCTAAACAAATTTGCAAAATGAAGAGTCCCTGTATTTAAATGTTTTCTTACACAAAAATCACCCATGTTGTTTTTTCTTGAACAGGTGTGTTTGCATTGGATGCAGCACCTTTCTCTTTCCCCTACCTCCTTTGGTGCTATATCTTTAGCTGTCTTCATTTCACACTTTCTCTACCTGAAGCAAAAACGTGTCTTTATTTGTTTCCTCACTAGCTGCATAATCACTGAAGCTGGCTAGCAACAATCAAAGAACAGAGTAGTTTGATAAACTCTTTTATTGTTTGCCAACCTGGATGCTGCCTTCAAGCCTTGGCTTTTTGCCAATAACATACCTGTGGCATGAGATCAAAATGAACCGATCTCCATTTATAATCTTGAGAAATATCTTGTCCTAGAGTTTTTTTTGACAAAATTGCATTGGCTCATTTAATCAGCGTAATGCAAGCAGTTATTTTCTCTGTCACTCCAAACTTGGCTTTAATACCTTGGAAGTAAATTATGGCAGAGTACTTACTGTTCTAAGATGTTTGTCAAAAGGATTTTTGTGGTTTTTAAGCTAAGGAAGGAGAGCAGGAAAACTAACTCTGTTTAGTCCGTATTACTAGCGGCTTGTTTAGCTGAGAGGGTGCAAGTGCTTAGCATGGCTAGAATTCAATTCAATTCAAACCTTTATTGTCAGAGTACAACATGTGTACTATGACAGTGGCTGAGCTTCCCTTCATGCACCCCCCCAACACAATACAACTCACAGTGAAAGACAGAAAATCCCTATCCCAGTGAATCCTGCTAACAAACACCCAATCCTATTGCACCATGTGAACTTATCGCAGGCCGCGTCAATCCAGCAAGTCAATCGTGCTATGTTGTAGTTACTTTTCATTCAGGAGTCTGACAGCCCACAGATAGAAATTGTCCTTCAGCCTGTTCATGTGCCTGCCTATGCTTCCCGATGGTAGGAGAATAAAGAAATGCTGAGCCATGTGTGAGTCGTCCCTGTATTGGCATTACTGGCAAATCTATGCTGATCATTAAGTCTTTCTTAAACTGTGACACTGTGGAGTTTGTCAGGGTGTTGTCGGGTTATGATATTGAGAGCTTACTGCACACGAATGATCATTTGATCACTTTATCATTTGAAAAATCAAGTTTTGCTGCATTGATCCAGTACTTCAGTGCCATGTTGAGATGCATTAATCACAGACAGGTTGATTTTTCTTGAAGACTCAGCTGAGAGTCTTTTGGGAATCCTTATTCTGGAACACAATACAGACCTACCATCGTCTAGTCATTTCTTGACTCCAAGTCAAGGCATGAGTAGCACTGTTATGGCATTTCTCACTGAATTCACAAAAGGTGAAAGAAAACATGTACACATTTGGAATGGTATGACTCTTTTAACTGAGTCATGAAATATGAGATCCAAAAGAGCAGAAGAGATGCCTCAGTCTAGGCTTACTAATGGGAAGATAGCACAACTGTTGTAAACAAAATCCATTTCCAGCTTTTGGGATGGAGAGGATTGCAATATGTCATAAAATGAGGCATTGTTTTTGGAGACCTGACACAACCCCATCCATTCTGAAAGGTTGGTTGGCTAGCTCATCTGGAGATGTTACTTCCCTCTGTAAATCATCTCCCCTGGCTATTTGAAGAGTGGCAGTTAACAGACTGGTGCTAATTTTCCTCTTTCCTTTCTCTGTCCAGTCACTTTCTATATAATCTTGCCTTTTTTTTTAAAAAGCCAAACAAAACACCCTAGATCAGTGATGACTAACCTTTTTGCCATCCTGTGCGAAAAGCGGTGGGGAGTGCAGAGGGGTCGTGCGCATGCGTGCCAAATCCATAAAGCAATGTCCTCCCCCGCATATGCACACACAACCACCACCACCCATACTGCCCCCCTGTGCATGTGCACTGAAGTCTCCTGGCAGGCCTGTGGGGCCATTTTTCACCCCCCCCAGGCTTCAAGAGGCTTTCCTGAAGCCTGGGGAGGGTGAAAATGGCCTCCCCTGCTCTCTGGAAGGGCAATAATCAGCTACCCAGTGCATGCATGCAGGCTGGAGCTGACATAGGGCAACGCCTAACATGCCCTCAGATATGGCTACATGTGCTCTACATGTGCTACATGTGTATCTATGGCCCTAGATATATCTGTGTAAGACAATAGAAAAAAATAGGAAAGAAATTGAGTGTAAATAAAGTGTGGAGAGGGAGATATAAACACCCATTTGGCATGATCAAAAACTTTAATAGTTCTGAATGCATTTTAATTAGCTTTTTGAAGCCTGGATAGGAATGAAAAGAAAGTACTCAGAGAAAAAAAGACATAATTTTGAACTGAAGTTGGCCTTTCCATTAAAGTAGAGCAGGGGAATAAAGAAAGGAGGAAAAAGTACATTAATAATGTATTATTTTTGATGTTGAAAATGTTGTCTTAAACAAAAGACAGATTTTATTTGTTTTTGTGGGTGTTTTTTTTTTAACACAAGGGGATTATTTTCTTTCATCACAAAAGTTGTCTAGTTGAGTATTTTCTTATCTAGGTATTCTTTTGTAGAGATCACTGGCAAAACTTAATAGAAATAAAGCTCTAGGAATTTTGACAGCTAGAGAAAGAGATAAAATCTGATTCCAGTGAAGTTCTTAGGGTTGCTTCAACATCTGAAGAAGTGGCAATGGTCAAGTTAGTGCAAAGACGTGGTTGTTTGAAATGATAAATCAAGCATCTCCCTAGTGAAATGCACATTTTTATTGGGTTACAATGTCATCATTTTTGCTGTGAGGAACAGAATGAATTTCTTCTTCTCCTGTTACCCAAGAGACATAATTAGCTTAGACTTATTTGAAATTCTAGGTTGTATTGAGGCAATGACCATGCCACAGAGGAAAGAGATGAATAGCATTTAGCAATAACATTTAGTCTTATGTAACTTGCCTTCAAACCGGTTAGTCCTAGAGGAGGTCAACCCTGACCGCCCAGATCCTGAAGATGAAACGCAAATACTTTGGCCACCTAATGAGAAGGAAGGACTCACTGGAGAAGAGCCTAATGCTGGGAAAGACTGAGGGCAAAAGAAGAAGGGGATGACAGAGAAGGGGGTGGCTGGATGAAGTCACTGAAGCAGTTGGCATGAGCTTAAATGGACTCCAGAAGATGGTAGAGGACAGGAAGGGCTGGAGGAATGTTGTTCATGGGGTCGGGGTGGGTTGGACATGACTTTGCAACTAACAACAACAACTTGCCTTCAGAAGTTGTTGGTGCTCCATCACTGAAGGCTTTGGAAAAGAGACGGGGTGACCATTTGTCTGAAATGATATAGGATCTCCTGCTCACGGAGGGGGTTGGACTAAAAAGCGTCCGAGATTCTTTCCAACTCTATTATTCTCTGTTCTCTGTTTATAGTGCTTTACAGCCCTCTTTAAGTGGTTTACAATGTCAGCATCTTGTCCCCAACAATCTGGATCCTCATTTTACCAAAGGATGGAAGGCTGAATCAACCTTGAGCTGGTGAGAATTGAACTGTTGGCAGTGGGCAGAGCTAGCCTGCAATACTGCATTCTAACCACTGCACCACCAGAGCTCTTACTGCGGGTTAAAAAAAGTTTCTGATCATCAACCAGACTTATTGTTATCTATCAGTCTCTCTCTTAAGAATTGTTTAGATGCACATAGATCATCCATAAGATTTCTTATCAATGAATAGTATGGAGGATATTAAAGAGCAGGTAAAGGAAAACATGGTTCTCCCCTAAGGAATCCATTGTTTAAAAAGCTAGAAATGTTTATGCGTGTAACCACAGTGTACTCAAACAAAGCTCTTGAACACAGCTTTTTCTTACCCTGATTGAGATAATGTCTCTTTCCCGCTAGTTTAACACATGAGTTTTCCAATCTGGTATGGTACTATTAGTATTGAGACCCTTTGTTCCTAAAATTTCTCATTATGCAATAGAAGAGGATTCTTAGTAAAAACTAAGTAAAGTATTAGTAATGTGACTAATATTTTGGATAACTATCTGCTGGCAAATAGTTTTTTGTTTCTTCAGTTTAACTTTGGGTCTTTAATGCTAGCACTTTTCTTAAAATTTATTATTTCTCAGTACTGAGAGAGTTAGGGTTCAACAGAACTGTAGATAGGTTGCTTTATGAAACAACAATAAATAGAACTGCACAGTTTGGAACAAATACGCACTTAGCAGGTGCTGTCGGTAGCTTCTGGAATTGAATAAAGAAAAAGATGCCAATAACAGATGTGTTCCTTGGCTCTGCATTAACATAATTACAGATGAAAACTCTCTCTCTCTCTCTCTCTCTCT
>JANHFT010002918.1:164975-178093 GCA_032467955.1 Pseudoxenodon macrops | reverse complement strand
GCGCACTGGTCGGTGGGAGGCTATTGGCGGCAGAAGGCGGTCTCGTAAATAACCCGGTCCAATGCCATGGAGCGCTTCATATGTTCTTGATTCTATCCCTCTGTTAATGCAATCTAGGATTGCATTGGGGTTTTTTTTTGGCAGCTGCAGCACACTGCTGACTCATATTTAAGTGATTGTCCACTAGGGCTCCAAGATCTCTCTTACAATTAGTGCTATTGAACCAGGTTTCATCTAATTTGTACCTTTACATTTGATTTTTCTTGCCTAAATATAAAATATTACTTTTTTTCTACATTGAATTTTATTTGTTTATATAGGGCCCAGTGTTCAAGTCAATTGAGATCCATCTGCATTGTCTATCTTTTGGAATAGAAATTTTCAATTATTTATTACCTATATCATTCATACACATTTCTGATGTATGTACACAAAAGGAAGAAATCAACATTCAGTGATGGGCATGACAGAAGCACCAGCTACATTCAAAAGTCCATTTCCTATCTAACCCTCCATCAGGGTTCCATCAGTGAGATTCTTTTTCCATATCAAAATTCTACTATCAAACTATTATGTAATTTCAAGTTAAACATGATTTATACAAAAAGGGCTTTAAAAAAACATCACAACCCTGCCTGTCATTTCAGGTGGAAAAGCTATAAACATGCTATTCCTTCAGATTTCAAAATGTCTCTGCTTTTAATTCAGTGTTGTGCCTACCTCCTAAGTGTGCCCTTGCGTGTATAAATAATCACAAGTATTTTATTTTTCTCTTTATTGCTAATCAAACTTAGTTCTACTGGGAAAATTTCCCACATAGTCCTCCACGCCTTAGCAGCATTTGAGTTAAATGTTATGTTGCCTTTCATCATCCTTCAGAGATGTGCTTCATGAAGTGGATACCAATGACTCATTATTGGGAAAAATGATCTCCAGATCACTTTGGAGGAATGTTATAAAGGTCATAAACTGATTTTTTTTAAAAAGAAAGCTACTAAGCAGCAGTTTATTGCAGAACAGACCTTATTAAAATAGCCAAGTGCTGCCAGAATAGTCAGAGGAAAAGCATGGCCCAAACAATGAAATGAATCTGCCAGACACGATGGAATTATCCTCCAAGGTTGCTTTGCTAATCTCTTTCTTTATCTAGCAAGAATAGTATGTAGTTAAGTGTGACCAGGATGGCATTAAAATTGGGTACATTGTCTTCAAACAACACTTACCACTTGTTCCTAATGATTGAGTGGGGATGTCACAGAATCTGCTTCTCCTCTGAATACTTCATACCATTTTTTAATTAATCACTTGGACAAAGAGGTGGAAGTAATGCAGACCAGTTATGAAGATAACACAAAACTAGGGGTAGGGTAGTTAATTTTCAAGAAATCAGGAATAACTTTCAAAATAATCTTGACAGAATAGAGAAGTGGGCTGAAATAACAGAACATTTAATAGGCACAAAGGTAGAGTTTTCACCGAGAATTGTATAAAATGACAGACATATGCAGAATAATGGGGGGGGAGGCTATTACTCATGGTTTTGAATGCTAAAAGGGATTTTATTACATTACACATTGGAGGGGCCCCTGAACACAGTACCCTGTTTTCTATGCTAAAAGGCAGTGATGGTATCCTGCAAGCAATTTCCCTTCCTTTTTTCTTCTTCTTTCCACTGAGAAAAGTCAACAGCCCAAATGTCAAACTGTTGGAGTGAATAAATAAACTTGCAATGAGAAACAGAGCCTTGATGCATTGAGCATACACAGATTTAAATGTCAAAGCCCTGCATTGTAAACAGAAAGAATGCTTCTAATGAAAACTTGGACAGACAAGACAGTTAAGCGAAGGATAACATGAGAGACGAAGGAATTACCTTGTCAGGTTCAGAAGCTCCTTTTAGCCAACATGTTCTCCCTCTCCTCCAAATAAAATTAAAGTGTGCCGAATTGGAAGCTGAAAGTTTGCAAATGGAAATGAAAGTTAATTCTGTCATATGCAAAAGGTGTCATAACACTGATCTTGGGAAGAAGGTTAAATGCTGGTAATTATCAACGTACCCAAAACTTTTTTTTTGCTTTTTTTTTTAATGGCTGTGTCTGAGAACACATTTATTCAAGAAGAAATGAAAAGAACCCATATTTATCTGATTCAACCACTTGCTCAATGAAGCATTCTTAGGTTAGGTTAGGTTTTATTTCTACTACAGATAGAAATCACACTTAATTTATTCCTCATGAAAACACTACTGTAGGTTTTTTTTAAGCATTTGACTCTTCTTTTTTGTAGCCAGTAATAAAACAGCATAGGGACTTGTAATTCTCATCCATCAATCTGCTTTTTCATACATATACATACATACATACATACATACATACATACATACATACATACATACATACATACATACATGTATCTATGTATGTATCAGAGGTGGGTTCCTACCGGTTTGGATCGGTTCTACAGAGTAGGTAGTAGGCCACTGGTGACATCACAGAGCCGGTTCTGCTCCATGGGCACCGCCATTCTTTTTTGGGAGCGGGATTTTTTTGATTTTTTTGGGGTTATTTTTCCTTCTGCACATGTGCAGAACCCGAGTTTCCAGCACTGCGTATGCATCACCATCTTGTTTTTGACCTTTTTTTTTAATGTTTCAGTTTTTTTCTACTGCGCATGTGCACCCACGAGGCACGCGTGCACCCACGAGCCCATGAGGCATGATCACGCAGCACGGGAAACAGTGAACTGGCGGTGAGGTAAGTTAGAACCCACCCCTGTTATTTTATATATATTCATGAATATATATAAAATAACAGGCGTCTGGATTGTGTTTGATTTTAAAATCCAGCTAAATCAGTGATGTTCCCTTTTTCAAAGCTATGTGAGAAAAGCTTTGTTCTTTGTTCTATGTTTTATGTAGTTGTGATTTACTGAGTACAGTTTGTTGCATTCTGTGCAAAACAAAGCAATTCATGCCAGCTTTTATTTGTATCACTTAACCATACATTTTTTTCAAGAATAAAAAAAAAATCTTGGTATTTTATTTTGATGGGGAGCCACTACTGAATTCCTGAATATTTTTATTGTCATGTAGTAACCTGTTTTTTGGACTGCCAATTGATCTTATCACTACTCATTAATCATGAGTAGAACTCTTTCTTCTCTAAGTAATGTCACACAGTTCATTAGGTGATAGAGACAGTGATTCAAACTCTTTGTAGATCCAGGAAGGGTTCCAATTCTTCTTTGGGTTGTGATAGAGACAGGGCCGGGGAGAAGCTAAACAACTTACAGTAGATCAGGAAACAATTAACAGGCATCAGGTTGATTAAAGCATGAGCATACATTACTTATCCTCTGGCCCCATGACTATTCCTTCTTTTCTCATCCTCCCTTCCTGATCCTTTGTTAGAATAATTTTCATAAAACAACTGGCCACCGGGAGTAACGATTCCACTAGATTTGGGTCATAATTATTTTTAAAATAGTTTTTTGTTAAAAGATTTTAAATAGCTAATAAGAAATACATTAAAAGAAAAAACAGTAAAGTGAATGTGAAAAAGAAAAGAAAACAGAAAAGGAGATTTTAAAAATGGAAATAGGAGAACAGAAAACATTAGGTCAGCAGTTTTGCAGTTTGGCGGCCCGGCTGGGGGGGGGGACAGGGGTACTGAGCTATGTGAGCGGTGAGCCGGTATACACATGGTCATACATACATCCCTTGTGCGAGTGGCAGGCTGGTGCGCATACACGCTGCTCAAATTGTGTGACCAGTGGGCCGGCGTGCCCACCAGCCTGCCATTCATGCAAGTTGAGCTGTGCACACACATGTGTGCTTTGGCCAGCCACACACGCAGCCCAACTCCAAATAGGCCACAGCCTGATAATGGGCTGTGGCCCGTGGATTGGGGACCCCTGCATTAGGTAGATAGCTAGACAGACAGACAGACAGACAAACAGACAGGGCTTTAGAACGTCTTGTCAACAATCACACATACAATTCTAACCAAACTTCACTCTCTCAGATTATATCATAATTCCATTTTTTTCAATAATTTATATTATTCTGCCATTAGTTGCTCCCTTGATTTAATTTTATGTTTCCCAATAGATTTTACAATAATTCCTAGTACATTAACCATTCGTCTTTGCCTGTTGTTTCTCTCCCATAAAATGCTTTGCTGAGATTCATGGAGGTATTTTCAGGCACAACCTGGGTTTATATCTATTTCATATTCTCCGCATGGCACGTCTAATAAAACGTGTGTTTTTTAAAAATCCACATTAACTTTATTGTACCGTGAATATCCATGCCAGTCAAACAGCGGGTCATGATCTTCTTACTCTAAAAGTCTATTGTTTCTCAGCAACACCCGTTCTTTCATCCAAACCAAACAAGAAGCTGGATTTATTTCATAGGTTTTTTTTAAAGACTTCAGTGCAGGAAGGCCTAGAATCTGTTTGTTTAGACTTTTTCCATTTTTTGTTTCTAGCTACACTGGAATTTTATGAAAGAAATAGCCAAGACCACCTATTGTGGAAGTAGGAATTCAACGATTTGTAGGATACTAGTTTTCCCATACATAAGCAGCATAATCCCTCAAAATTAGTGGTCCTGAAACATAAGGCAAATGACTCCTGATGCTCTCTTGGAAGGAAAAAGGAATTCCATAACCTCAATAGGAAGCCATTTGGCTCCATTAATACAAGACTTTTCCTTTGCAACGTCTGTAAACAGCAACAGCAAAATATGTAAACTTATTTTCCATTTTTTAATTCCACTGCTCTGTTTCTAAAATGTATTATTCGGAAATGAAATCTACAACAGAATAACACTTTGAGACAAGTAGAGAGCAAGAGCGGTTTCTTGTAAAAACAATGCAGTGCAGGGCACGGCGCTATGGAAATCCTTCACATCCTACCTGACACTGTAAAAGAATGTTGCAGGCAGTGGAATAATTGGAAATGGGCTATAAATATGTGAGGCACTCATTTTTTTAAAAACAAACAAACAATTGAATCCATAATCCCTTAACTAAGTTTTAGGTAAGATGAATCATGACATAATACAAAGTGTTGAGCTTGACAACTTCACGGTTCCTTTGCAGGGCTGTGAATTACTTCTTGGACCAAGTTGTTGTTCCACAGACCAACTGGATGGATCGTCTAACCAATGTATATAATAAAACACGTTATATACCATTAACTCCATTCTCAGTCCAGATATAGAAGCAAACTATCTTTTTTTTTTTGAAGGGCATTCAAGACATTTCTAAGGATCCAAGATAAATATCTACACAACTACAGCAGGGGATGGATTAAAGGAGGCGCAAAATGAATCAAATGCCTTCATGGGTGCACTAAAATTGATGGATGGTTCTCTAGAAGTCATAAGCTACTGCAGTGTACTTCTGTGGAAGTCCCTTTTAAAGAAACAGGCATCCTGCAAGTCCTCTGGGGTTTTAAACACATGATAGTTACGTCTTAAGTAGTCTTAACAGAACAGCAGGCTTTAAAAAAAAAAGAAGAGGCATAGAGTCACACACACAATGAATGACTCTTGAATAAGAAGTCTCTAAGGGAGTATGTTGGCTGAATAAAAAAGCGTAATGAAATTATGAGAAAAGTAATGAAGACAAAAGATTAAACAAAGCAGTCAACTGAATAAAAAATATTAGAAACAGTCCAGTGAAACAGAAGTAATATAACTGTATCAGTCGTATTAGTCCCATTCATCTTCATCTATTTTAAAATTATGGGAATGTTATCTGTTTTGTTGCATTATTTCTGCTAAAAGCTCTCATGATTAACTGCAAGAATTAGATTATATTATACTATTATACTATCCATATTTATAATGGATAATATTGTAAAATATTATCTATGGAGATTCTCGATCATCCTGGTCTTGCTTGTCCCAAAGGTGCTTTTTTAAAGGCAATTGGACTTCCTTGTTTTTTTTTTTTCCTTTTGACAATTTTGAATATTTAGGCAACGTGTAATTCATTTACATTCAACACAGAGGTTCGTTGACATAAACTAAGTTACTTTTTCTTTTCTCAGTATCTTTGGTGCAATTATCTGATGAAACGATGGTGATGATAAGATTGATGGTGATACATCTCATTGTCTCAGCCAGTTAATTCTTTCCTTTTCCCAACTCCTTACAAGCATTAATGTCTCCATGACTATTACATTTGTATCCCTTTCTGGGATATCTTAATGACACGTATATTTTGAGTATCTGAAAGCTGTCCAGTTGGTAAACAGCTTCAAGGTTAGATCATTGTATACTCGGTTATTTTCTGGAAGAATGCTTCCCCCCCCCATTGTAAATCTCTAACACAAGCCAGGGATTAATGGCAAACTAATGATGTCAGGCTCTTGGCTAGGATGTTAGGGTTTGCTTGGACCTCAGCCAGTTCTTCAAACGTAGTAAGCATTACAAGATAATAAAGAGAAAACATGGAAACAACATAGAAAATGATCAGTTCTGAAAAAATGTAGAAAAAGAATGCAAAGCATGATTTGATGTGATGTCTGATCTGAACCATAGGTGTCCCATCCTAAGAAATGATCATATTAGAAATTCTATAGATTCTAGAGGAATGAACTGCACATTCCCACATGCATACTTTTAGCAAGTATAGTTTTTGATCCTTGCTAATCCACATTTGCCCTTGTCCACTTTTCTTCAGTAGTAACAGACAGTAGTACATTTATTGTGTCTTATGTGGACAGCCATACGTAATCTGAAGTTTACTCTAACAACTTTGCATATCTCAGTGCTCCTTTGGAGGGCGAATGACCCATTATTATAGAGCAGGGGTGTAAAACTAGCAGCCCGGAGCCGGAAGCATCATGCACAGGCCACGGCCACTCCATCTCTGCAAATGGGAAAAAAACATCATGAAACGCAATGTGATGGCAACAAGACATGGCGAGTTTGACACCTGTGTTATAGAGGATATAATAGAAAGGAAAACAATTCCCCATCCTGACTAACAATAAGGTGAGTCTTACTCAGACTAGAAAGGTAAAAAATAGTCGGAGGTGGGGGGTTTGGTGATTTTTAAAAACATCTCTGTAGCCCTGGGGTACTCTGATCATCTCACATCCAGGATTTTAACCAGGTCAGGATGTTTCCAGGGGGAGAGAGTAGAAAAAGTAAGTTAGCAGCCACAACTACATGACCCTCCCTTGTTTGCATGTGTCACAATTTGCTTTCATGTGACTTTTTTGTGACACACGTAAAAAAAGGAGCAGTGTTTTGATCATGCAGTCATGGCTACTATCTTGAGGGTTTTTTTAAACTCCCCCCCCCATAACCAGCATGGGCCCTGGTTTGTTTCTAAATCCAAATAAGCTGCTTCCATAGATGGAAAGTCAGTCATGGAGGCCTTTGCCTTCTCTCAGCCCTTCTTTCCCATAGTGGTAAACAAATATGTGCATTCTGAAATGCTTGTAGATGTCTCTCTGTCAAAGCCACATCCTGAATGCAACAGAATTGAGGATTGGGCATCCTAATGAGTTCCTCTATCGTAGTCTACTGTCAGTCACTTTGATGAGTGTAATTTGGTTATCGATGACAACTTCTTTCATTGTGTGTGATCTTTATTTCTTGGTTCTGTGAGAGGGTCACAAATTACAGTAATTAATAAAAGTTTCATTTTCTACATTTTTGTCAGAACTGATAATTTTCTATGTTGTTTCCATTATTTCTCTTTATTGTCTTTTAATGCTTACTACATTTGAAGACTTGGCTTTGAAAGAAGACTTCAGAGTAAAATTGAGGAATGGGGGAAACATCAGGAACAGGATCTCCACAACACACGATGCAATCATACATGTATTCATATCAACAATATTTTCCAAAAACATTTCTATACATTTAGTAAAGGCGGAATCCAAATGAATTCAGGAAAAAGGAAACCAGGAGGAAGTTTTGCAAAATCTAATTCCAGAATAAATGTTAAGAGTATTTTAGTAGTAAATTAGAAGGATGTATAAAGTAAAATATAACTTGTGTCTTTGAATTTGAATGTAAATAAATAGATATGAATATAAATTAAACTGAAATAGACCACAAAATGTATAAAACTTGAAAATTAGAAGACAAATATAAGAAATACTAATAGACTGATCTAGAGCTATAATATAAATAGGAACTGCGTTTCCTATGTATGTGTATTTGTATGTCTTGTAATGTTTATTTGTACATAGTAAAATAAAATAAAAACCAGGATAAAGACACTATAACAAACCAATAAGCCATGATTAAAGACCAAGGAAAATAGTAATTAACACAACCATGGCATGGGACCAACCATATTTCCAGGGCTCCATGCTCAGTAACAAAACAATGTTTTCAAGGTCTTAAAAAGGGCCAGCAGGGTCGAGGCAAGTTTTATCTAATTTTGGCACAGCTCATAAACCTGTGGACCACAATGATATTCATCCAATAATTTTTGAAAAGCGCAAACAAGTGTAAAAGCGCTGGAGAGTACTGCGGCTCATGTTTTTGAATGGTTTTCTTGTAGATTCCTGTTTAGTTAAAAATATTGCATTATTGTTACATTTATATCTGTCAACTTTAAAGGCATCCAAGAAAATGTAATATATAATTCCCATATGAAATAAATCATAAAAACTATCTCTAATTATTTCAGTCCTGTTCTTTGTGCTATTGCCAATTGGAATCATTTGACACCTCTTAAAGCTACTTAGCATGTTGTAATTCTGTTGTTACATTTGAACTTTGTGTGGTCCTTTGCAAGGCTACCCAAAATAAACTTCATCTAGACATTTTTATAGATGTGGCGTTACCTACCTGACTTTGCCTGATTTATTTAAACCAAGCAGGGTCAGATCAAGTGACTATTTTGATGGGATACCATAGGCAATACCAGAGTAAAAACTCAGGAAAATATCCAGGGGAAAAAGGAAGCCATTTCCATGTTGTTGCTAAGAAAGCAACATAGATGATACCAGGAGTTCATCTTATACATTTGTAGATATGAGTATTGGATTTATACATTTGTAGATGTGAGTATGGGATTATTACATTAAGCTATAAATGTGTTGTTGATTTCTGAACTTCACACCTTATTTCATAAATTTTGGAAAGCACTTCCCTCATTCAGTAATGTTTTTTTCCTCCAGATTATGCATAGCCTTTTGATGGCTGTATAGTGGTGAATCTAGTCTCTGGATTCTATGCAGAGTACAATTGCTTATAGTAGTGGACCTATAGAGTTTTTGCTAAGTGTTTTAGAAAATGAAAATATTCAGAAATTTTTTATTTTAAGTGAAACTTTGCTTCATATTCAGTAAAAGGGAAAATTAGGCTATCAATTTTTTTTAATTTAAATTAAAAAATTGATTGCAAAATTCTGCATTAGTAATATATTTTCCCCTTGGTTTATAGCCTTAAATCTGACTAATGATTTAAAATCATTTTTAGGTTCTTACTTCCAACATTTTCAGCATTTAATGTGCTAAACCAAAACATGATTTCTTCTGAGTTTTAAAATATCTACGAGCGCTCTTATTCTGACTATGGCTTGGACAGAATTCATACACTAAGTTAAATAAATTTAGTTATAAACAGCTCAATACATTTTACACATGTACGGTATTTTAGAAAAGGTCATGACAATTGATCATAATAATTGACTACTTCATATTCTGCAAAAATAGGAACTGAATGTAGATTTATCATGTTTTGGCTTGGCATTCTCTTGTACTCTAGTGAAATAATAGAACATTGATAAAATGTTTTGGAAAAAGAGCTTGATCTCATCTTTTAAACAGGCCTTGGAAGTGAAATATTGTTTCTCATAAATATTATTTATATAAATTTGATAATGCGTTTCAGTCACTGCTACATGAAACTGAACTAGAAGATTGCAGGACACAGTTCAAACAAGGAACGTCAGAGAGTGCAGAAGAAATGATTGGATGAAAGAGACGAACAACAGAAACAACATTAGATACAAGACATAACCTGGAAACTCACGGATGGATGAAAACTGGAAAGCAGCAAAATGATCAAACAAAGTTTTTGAGGGAGAAAGCAGAAGTTATGGGAAAAATAGCAGTCAGTGGAACATGGAGTCAAAATAAGTTGCTGGGCTGACAAGAAAGAACATAAAGGAACCAAAGCATCAAACATAGCAAGCAAAAATGACAACAAGATGCAGGATGAACAAAATACTTCAAAGAAATACTGAGCCTAACAAACTGGCTGTTCTGTCATCTTAACCATCCATTTCTCATTGGTGGATACTTCAGAATTTCTCCACTTTTCTGCATATAATATAGTCTTGCAGCAGCACTCATATTTAAAATGATCTTCCTCTTTTTAATTGGCTGTGAATCCCAGCAAGAAAGTGGATCTTTAAAATTCTTTATATCATTACATTTTGAATCCAAAATTTTCTGCCCAAAGTTCTTAGTTCATTTTATCATACCAACTTTCACTTGTTCTTCCATTTCAAATTTCAACAAATACTTATTCGCTTTAGCAACGACATGACATTTATACATAGCTCAAATTCTGTCTTATGCTGCTCAATTCCAAATGTCCTGTTATCTACCTTAAATTTTTCTCTTAACTATGCCAACAAACAAACAAAAAACACCATTGAAAACAAAATCCCTCTGCAGTCAGCCACTTGTTCTTCTGATTTCATTTTATTTTCACCATGTTTTCACAATTCTTGATAAGTTAAACCATTGTTCTTTACCTATTGTGCTTCTTGTACTAAGACCCATAAAGGCATTTTTGGGCACAGTCTGGGTTTATATTTGTTGCATATTTTTAACATGGCACTTTTAATATAGTGTTTAAATGTTTACACCAGTTGTCAGAATAGATATTGTTTGAAACAAAATCATAATCCTTGGCAAAATGTTCATCTTTATCACAGAAATTCTCCCAGTATGGTATAGTATAGCCTTTATTGTCATTGTACATCATGTATACAACGAAATTGATTTTTGCCTCACTGGTGCAATCCATGACAAAAAATACAATTTTCATATGACAAAAATGCCCTCAGGGTACGTTTTCTGCTGCCTCTTGATGGCATCATGTAACTTAAAGAGCTCTGTGCTAACATTTGCATCAGGTGGAATATAGTCAGTGGTGATAACTATAACGGAAATCTCTCTTGGTAAATAAAAAATAATGACAATTGTAATTTCTTACATCTTAAAATGTCCTTAATTTCATCCCATGCTTTAAAGGGATATACAATTTGTATTAGTCATAACAATACCCAAGTATTTCACTCTCACCTCACTTTACATCTCTATTCAATACTTCCTAAGCTAAAATAAAGACCAATATTGACCAGGATGTTGTAAATGGAGCTATTTTATTGTTGAGAAATCACACTTTTCTGAAACAGCAGCAGCATCAGAAATAGCTGTTGTCTCTTTGTTAATGAGCAGTGAAAAGTTGATGGGATTGTGCACATGTTCGTGATTTGTGTGGAAGGTTTTCATTTTGCCTAATTACATTGTCGCCCTTTTTCCATTATTAAGTTTGGCCTCAGGCAATTGCACAACTGAGTTTCCACTGCCTTTTTTCAGTGTCATCCTACTAGTGTTGAGGCAAGTAATATTTCTTTCTTTCTGGTCAGAAAGGATCCTTTAGACTTGACAAGATAATATAAAGTGGAAAAGTGCTCCTTGTTACCGTTGCAGAATGGAGGGAACATGTCATAGAAATAGTGATTCCAGTTTAGTTTTGCCAACAATTGAAACTGCAACAAACATCCAACTCTACAATATTGTCATCCTACCTGTTCTGTCCCAGCTGCTGGACCAAGGAACACAGCACAAACAGCGTCCGAACAAACCTTGTTTTAATATTAACAGACTACTAATTATCTGTCTTAGTAGTTGTTCTAAACTCCATGAAATTATAAATCAATCTTTTATAGCAACAGCTGTTAATTCACCTTCTTAACAGATAGCAATTAGTCCGAGCAAAAAGAACCACAAGGGTCTTTCTGATAACACCACACACAATCTTACTGTTGTTGGCAAAATGCCCAGAAGCAATTTGCAGCAATCTTGATGACTTTCCAACAAGAGTTGAACAGGAGTTTTACAGAAAAGATGTGAAATGAACGAAGTTGTTTCCTGAAAATTGGTTCCTCCTTTTCCTCACTTAAATAGGCTATGGGAGTGGCCAATTATCCCGAAGCCTTACTCCCAAATAGTCCTTCTCCTCAGGAGCCATTCCTGCCTTTTGGCAGCTCTGTGCACGCGTACATTGAGAAAATGCTCCTCCTCTTCTTCTTCTTCTTCCTCTGCACTCATGACAGCCTCTGGAGGCTCTGGATGAATCCCTGCCTCTTGCACCGAGTCTTCTCCAGCCTCCTTACTGTCCGACTCTGGTGCCACCTGCACAGGCCACTGCCGAATCACCACACCAGCCTCCTCGCTGTCTGAATCAACTACTAGTTGCACAGGCCGCTCGCGGGCCACAACAGATTCTCTAAGAAATTAACTGATGACCAGATTTTTAGATATTCGTTGCTTAATTGTTTGTGGATCTAACTTTAAAGACGCATTTGGATGCTGAGTACTTAATTATTTTGTCAGATGGCAATAAGGTTTCCTGAAACTGAACAAAAGAACTCAGTGGCTTGAATGCACACAAAATCACACACACCTTTCGCAGTATTCCCTTTCAGGATAACTAAGATTGTGTAAAATGCAGAGATTAAGAAATAGTCAAGGAAACGAGGGACCTGAGATAAGGAAAGGAACTACAGCTAAATCTAATAGTGACATCAGTTATTACAGCTGTGTGGTGGATTCAATCTGAAGAAGGGGCACAACCCTGAAGAGAAGCATCAAGCTTTACTGAAATGATTGTTAGGTGCCTACTTTTCCAGAAAGAGGGACTCTGAAAAATGGAAAAAGCATAGATTTTCTAGAAGTTGAGGGAGAAAAGGTAAAGGTTCCCCTGCACACGTGTGCTAGTCGTTTCCGGCTCTAGGGCAGGGGTGAAATCCTACCGGTTCAGTCCGGTTCGATCGAACCGTTAGGAGCCATGTGGCGTGGTTCGCCGAACCGTTACCAATGGCTGCTGGCCACGCCCC
>JANHFT010002918.1:149173-163290 GCA_032467955.1 Pseudoxenodon macrops | reverse complement strand
AAACAGAATGTGACTGGATCTGAGACTTGGCTCTGATGATTTTGTGCTGTACATAAATTAGGAAGAGAAGAAGGATGAGAACTTCCCATATAGCATGATATCGGGTGATATGTCATTTTATCATCTAAAAATTCTTTCCATTCCAATTAAGCCGCTGGAACAGGAAATGTGCTTTCTTTATACATTGGCCTTTTCTGAAGAAGAAGCTACTGCCAGGGATGACACAATCTACTCTTTCCATTCATTTCCCTCACCAGGAAACGGAAATACCTGAAAACAAAAGAGCAAATGTCTGTAGAGATTCTCAGTCATCCAGGTCATGGTTGTCCCAAAGGTGCTTTTTTCCAGGAGGCAACCTGGATTTTCTTGTTTTTTTCTTTTGAAGACGTTTTGCTTCTCATCCAAGAAGCTTCTTCAGCTCTGACTGGATAGTGGAGCATAAATCCTTCCATTCCCCACTTTCCTGTTAAAGCTGAAGAAGCTTCTTGGATGAGAAGTGAAATGTCTTCAAACAAAAAACAGGAAAAAAACATCTTTGGGACGGAAGAGCAAATATTACTTTAGAGCAACGTAACTCATGCTTCTGAAGTATAATGGCCTTCTTTGCCACACAGGCCCTTTTTTCTCAGCAATACTGTGACAGCTTCAGAGAACGGCCTCTTCCATTTATTTCTTTTTACCTCAAAATTAACCATTGTCTAACCTTGTGTTTCAGATAAAGAGATAACTTTTTTTTTTGCAATTTTATCTGTAGATATTCTAGAAGTGCAACCAGCACTGCCCTGAGTTTGTCTTTCACATCATTAGCTGTAGGGCTTCAAGCAAGGGAAAAGAAGTCCTCAATGGTGTATGACCACAATTGAGCCCAAAATTTCCAATTGGCAAAGTGAGGCAGCTGTTAAGTGAGTTGTGCCCCATTTTATGACCTTTTTGCCAGACCTGGTAAGTGAATCACTGCAGTTGTTAAGTAAATCACATGGTCATTAAGCGAATCAGGCTTCCCCCATTGATTTTGCTTATCGGAAGCTGGTTGGCAGGCTTACAAAAGATGATCACATGACCCTGGGACAGTGCAACTGTCAAATATACCTGCCAGTTACCAAGCACCTGAATTTTGATCACGTAATGATGGGGATTTGGCAATGATTGTAAGTGTGAAAAACAGTCATATGTCATTTTTTTTTCAGTGCTGTTGTAACTTTGAACAGTCACCAAACAAATGGCTGTAAGTCAAGGACTACCTGTAGAAGCAAAGTAGATTTCTGCTAGTATAATTATCACTCCAAGGACAGCATGGAAAACATCTCAGAACACAAGAAACCTACTTAAGGGAAAAATAGTTAGAAGTCTGCAATACTAATATCTAAGACATGTGACAAGATCAAAGCACAGGTAAAACAACAGTTTACTATTACTTGTTTTCACTATGCCTAGACCTTTGGTGTTTAACAACAGAGTAACATATAATTATTGGTGTTAATGTGAAATTATTTTCATAGACATTTTTGATCCCCGCACCCATGGTTGCCACTATGAATTTTCCTTTGTTCTTCTGATGGATCTCATGTTACCCTGCAACATGTTCTTACTTGGAATCAGAGTCATATGTTTCTCATTCTTAATTGCCGACTCAGAAACATGCAACAATATTTAATTTTACATGAGCAAACTCTTTGAAACAGGCATATAGAAAAGTTGTGGGTTATTCGTTTTATTTTATTGGCCTGATATTCCCGTAAGGATCATACGAAGTTCTGTGCTTCTGAGGAATATGAAACCCAAACAATGTTGCCATCTGTACTCCGTCTATATTCTGCATGCTGACTTTAAGTTTCCTAGTGAAATGTTGTAAATTAAAATAGAAATAATAAGTCACACAGCAATCATTTGCAAAGGACATTTGAAGTCCTTTGAAGTCTGCAGCCTCTAAATTTAATAAAATAAATAATCCTCACCGAATAGGATTTACTGCTAAATGAATGGGTATAGGGTTAGAGTTAGATAAAACAAACCAACAAAACATAAAGCAAATATGTTTTTTAAAGAAATAATATTATTTACAACCACTTCATCTGAAAGTGTCTTTCATGGCCTAAATCCACAGTAAATGATATGCTCAAGTTAAACTGTGTGATTAATGATGGTTTAATTGTTTTAAGAAGTGACACAGCGTACTTTTTTTGCTGAGGTTCATTAACTAGAACAAACTGTCAATGTTGATTCTTTTTGTTGTTGTTCTGTTCCTAAGCCATATTAGACTTGTCATAAACAGAGTCCAAAAAATATATGAAATACAAAGAGAGAGTGCATTTGTTACATTTGGACAACAACTCTTGAAAGGATCTGCTTGAAGAATTCATTTTCAATGCCTTCTGAAACAGCTATTGTCTTTCTCTGCAGTGGGTCTATATCCCAACCATCTGTTTAAGGTTTTGCATCTTTGATCTCACCCACCACTGTCAGAAATAATCCTCAAAATGCTTTCACTAAAACTTACAAAATCAGCGTCCACACTGGGAATAAGAAAAGTGGACATAAAATGGCTGCGTCCAGAAGCTGAACGGGGATGCATAAAAAGGGATACAACCACATAAACTGAAAAGCATGGCATGGACCCAGGGGTGGGTTCTGCTTCTTTTTGCTGCCGGTTTGCTCAGCGTTGCGCTACATGTGCACACAGCAATAAAAAAACTAGTTTCTGCGCATGCACAGAAGCAAAATTCAAGATGGTGGCGCCCACGGAGACACCAATGGAACTGACTCCATGATGTCACTGTGGAGTTACTACCGGTTCTACAGAACCGGATAGAACCAGTAGGAACCCACCTCTGCATGGACCTGCCTCTAAGTTTGGTGTTAAAGGAGTAAAAGGAACTTTGCCAGACTCACAAAATTAAATAATCACTGCATTGGTGAGACTTTTTTCTCTTCCCCAATTTGTCCCAGACAGTCCTAAACGGATCTTAGAAGACTTCTAGCTTAACCCTTCTCAAGGCAGGAGAACCTATAACATCCCAGTCAAGAGAGAGAGGTTTCATTGACTGGAAGGCACCATAGGACTGAAGAATCATTCTTCAAAATATGAAAGAAGGAAGGAAGGAAGGAAGGAAGGAAGGAAGGAAGGAAGGAATGGGAAGAATAAAGAAAAGTAAATCAGGAACAAAAGGAAAGAAATCTTTCATTGGTTGGGTATGGATTAAGATTCTAGGCATGTTTTTATTGGAATGCTGGGAGTAGGGAACACGCTTTTGTGGTGGGAAGAGGCTCCAAACTCTTGGCATTCGATACCTTGAAGTTAACACTGAAAATATCACATGTTTAGGCCAACTGCCATTAGTAAATGGAGAATATCTTCCTTGATCAGATTCTGAAAGATCAGTATCTCTCTCCAATGTTTCTTTCACTGAGGGCCATAGAAGCTCATTTTGTCTCCCAGATTAGTGTGTGGATATCAGCATGAAGCAAGTGTAAGAGAGAGTCTTGGAATTTGGAGTGGGATCCATCAGACACTTATAATGTCAACTCTTTTTTCTTTTCTTTCTCTCTTCTGAACATTTGGGAGGCTGGGATCATTTATCACAGATCTATAGGCAAGACTGTTGGGTTTGAAAAACCAGCAGTTTCAATGAGATACCATTTTTGCTAAGTGTTCTGGTGATATCAGAGAAAATATATATTTGGACAATATTTTAAGGATAATGTCCTGCTGCCATCAAAATACATTAACTTTTCCATGTAAGCCACTTGGAGAGACCTGACAGAAGATGTGTCAAATTTACAAATCTTAGCATTATTAACTTTAGATGCCCTGAGCTGTGTCTCTGCTAATAGAAAAAAAAAGTATGTTTTCCATTTTGGGAATTATTCTATTATTGATTCATTTTGTAGAAATGATTTTGTTACTGTCATTCAGTTTGCGAAACTAGACTATAGATAGCCCTTTTCTAAGGAAACCTTTCTGGTTTTCTGCTCATCTCTCAGCAGGCAGAAAACACAACTTTTTCACAGTCATTTTATTTTGAATTAAAATAAATAAAAGTGTTCTAGAAATATGATTGACTTTATGTGCGTTAAATTCTGAGTGATTTTGTATTATCAATAAAGTGATTTGCAAGCTACTTTGATTCCATCTTTAATTATCAATGTAACTAATCCAGTATTATCCTTGTGTTCTGATTGTTCTCATGTGACTAAATCTAATTAATTACTTAGCCATGTATCATTATATTTAATGTGTAACATCATTTGAATTATCCATATGGATAATATGAAGGAAGGAAATATAAACAGTAGTAAACAGGGAAGAGTGGAACTAGAAGAAACAATTCACGGAGGAAAAGCTATGTCATCTTGATGGTACATAATCAATAGCAACAGTACTTGGACTTATATGCCACTTCATAGTGCTTTTCAGCCCTCTCTAAGTGGTTTACAGTGTCAGCATATTGCCCCAAATAATCTGGGTTCTTATTTTACCTACCTCAGCATGATGGAAGGCTGAGTCAACCTTGAACCGGTCAGGATCGAACTGCTGACAGCCGGCAGAATTAGCCTGCAATACTACATTCTAATCACTGCGCCACCATGGCTCTTTCATTCAATCATTCAGTCAAGAACAAACAAGAGCACTAGAAAATAGTTTATTTGCATAATTGTATTATCTGTAATGCATTTCTATATGTATAGGTGTCCATTGATACATACACAATGAAATTGTTTTAGGCTCAGTGATCAACATGGAAGAACATTTAGTAAAGTTCTTATACAGAATTTTTGAAGATAAATTAACTTAGAAACCCCCTGACTGATGGTACAGCAAATCTATAATACATATAGGAATTGGTTTTTTTTTTTAAACCAAGTTGACTTTAGGAGGATTTTCCCCCTAAAACGTTAATTATCATATGTTTGCTGCAGCAATACTTTTGATGTTCATGTATATTTTTAGAGTTATTTAGAAGGTTGAAAGTTGTCTGTTTGCAACCACGTTGACATTTTTTTAGCTGGCAGCAGTGAACTTCTAGTAACAAGGTTTTCCTTCACTGAAGAGGAGAAATCCTGGCAGGAATATCTCACCCGAAAGCCATAATATATTTTCTTTGAGATGGTATGTAAAGCTCAATTTCCCCATGATATTGGCATATATGCCATCTTTCTCTTGATTTTTCAATTCTACCTGGTCTATCTTGCAAACAGCAATGCCGTATATCAATAATTGGTTTCAATTCTGAACATGCAAAGATTCCAATCTGATTATTAATAAGGATGTAACTTTTGACATTTCCCTCACCCACGCACATAGTCTGCATTGTTGGTAGCGGATGATGGCTAGCTAGGGAGACATTTTCCAACTTCTCTGATATTTTTTATAGCTTTATAGAGAAAGCTATCTAAAATTGTCACTGTCAAAGACAGTATTCTCTGAAAAGCTAGTGTATGTAAATGCCTCTCCATGTGCCTTAAATTTCCACACAGAGTGTAATTCAGCCAAGTTAAGTGTATTCCCCCCTCCTTTTTTTCCAGTGGGAAGACCTGAATTCTGCCACTGCAATAAATACACAGTGCTTAAATCTGTCTGGATTAAGACTCATATTATTTTACACATTCCTTCGCATCTCAGTGGTCAAAGAAAAGGGAAGGAGTGTTATTAGGTGACACTGCGGTTCAACAGTAGAGATTTCAAAACTTCCTTGAATTTCTCTGCAGTGACTTTATAGGTGGGACTTCTTCCAATTTGAAGTCAACAAGGAAGATCTGCTCCAGTTGAGACTCAAAGATCTGCTTGACCACTTTGCCCTCTATCACAACAAAAAGAGACCCTCAAAGTCACAACTGAGAATTTTGTACCTGGTCCTATGGGTACAACTCCTCAAGCTAAGCACAATGATAAGAGGGGATCCTTGGTGCTGAGCTTGCTTGTTTTCTTGCAGACGTTTGATTATCCAAACTAGGTAACATCATCAGTGATGGTAAGGAGTGGGATTTGCTCCCAGTTTATATTTCAATGTCTTGCCCTGTCAGTGTGGCCAGGGGTTAACATCAGACCAACAATCAAGTAAACAATATCCAAATCAAGAAACTGCCAAAGAAGCCAACAGTAAACAGCCCAACTAAGGCATCTCTAAGACCATTCTCACCAACACTGACAGGGCAAACCACTAGAATATAAACTGAGAATAAAGCCCACTCCTTACTAGCACTGATGATGTCACCTAGTTTGGGTAATAAAATGTCTGCTAGAAAACAAGCAAGCTTAGAAAGCACCAAGGGCCCTCATTTCAATCCTGAACTACAAACATTCTCCTTTTTTGGTATGATAACAGGTTGAGTGAAAGGAATCTGTTTATACTGTTGCAGCTGCTTTACATTTTCTTTTCTTTTTTTAATGTTGATTGTCAACTGCAGAGTGACAGATGGGTTTCACCAATAACCATTTCGGTTTGCAGGTGACAAGTATTCTCATCTTGTGTTAAGGAATCGATTAATCATAAACTTTTATTTTGTCAGCGTGTGATTCTGAAACAGATCTTTTTTTTTACACCTTTTCAAGTTGAAAATACCTCATCAGCCTCTTTTTTCCCCGTTATTGTGCAAAGTGTAGAAAAAGAATAAGATGTGGCAAGTAAAAGACATTAAGAATAAGGAAAAAAGAAATCTAACAGAAATTTCACCTAGTTATCTAGTTACATCAACATCATTCCTTACTATCTCTCTATTCATTTCTATTCTTACAAGCTGAGCAAATTTAACTCCCCTCTTTCTTTTTGAAGATCTAATCAACGTCAATAAACTATTACGAAATGAGAATTACAAACTGCTGGTAGCCATAATGGAAGATGCACTTCTACATCTTCGAAAAACAAAACTTTAGAAATGCTCTCATTTTCTACTGCATCTTTTGATTTCTGTTTTATTTTGCAGATAATCTTGGTGAATTTGATGGTGGGAATAATTTCCAGCATTCTTGGAAGCCATTCTTCATTGAAAAATGGTGTTGCTGTAGCCTAAGGTCTTGATGAACAATCATGCTTTTGGCATGTAGTACAAGGCTGTCAAACTCACGAGCCGGATGTGTCACGTGCTGGCCACGCCCATGCCTAGCTTAGCGAAGGAGGGGGAGTCACAATATGTTACGTGATGTCGCCATGATGCCACGAGTTTGATACCCCTGATATAGTAGGAAGGAGTAGAATCCATGTACTGGATTTAATACTCAGCAACTTTAAACAAACATGAAACCTTAGTACGTGAAAATGTCCTGTTGTTGTCTAACTCCTTTTTTCTTCTGAGTTATTAGAAGAATATTAGCAAATTATTTAATCTAAAAAGAATAAAGAAATAGCATAGTGCTGAGCTGCACCAGTGGGTTACATTTAGGGTGCTGCACATGGTATTGTATTGTATTACTACAATGTTTGTAGTTTCCCTTAATTCCTAACCCGTGGCCATCCTATCTGGAGTTAATAACTATTGATCCAGGAACTCTGAAAAGCCACACATTTCACATTCTTGCTTAAATCAAAACGTTCTGAATGGAAATAGTAACATGGTATCCTTCTATTTTTCCCCCTCTCAAATAGGTTCTCATATTTTATTATTATTTCTAATTCTTGTGTCTTTTATCTGAGAGAGGTTATTTGTTTTGTCTTTCAAGTAACTCACCTATGTAAAATTAAATGGAGCTCTGACAAGATTCAAGGATTTTGTAGTAGAGGTTTGCCTTCAGGGGAAAATGTCAGTAAATATCAAGCACTTGCTTGGCCTGAAAAAGCAACGAGATTCAGCTCCTACTGCTCTCCTTTCAATATTTGGGGAAGACTTCTGCTCAGTTCCTAGGCAGGTGCTATCCATAGGATTTAGTACTGAGCTATACACGTGAATGGCCTGTTTCAGAACAAGGCAACTTCATATATTCATTTTCAAGGAGAGGGAGGTTTAGGTGGAAGCATTAATGACAATCGTATTAAAAAGTTAAGTAGAGTTGAAGATTGGAGACAGATGTGAGGAAAAGAACACAATAGGACACGAAACGGTGCAGCGCACAACATAAACATTGTAGTTACATGTCCCAAAAAAGGTGCTTTTTTAGGAGGCAACTGGACTTTCTTGTTTTTTCTTTGGAGAAATTTGCTTCCCATCCAAGAAACATCGTCAGCTCTGACTGGATGGTGGGCAGTCAGAGCTGCCTGGATGAGAAATGAAATGTCTTCAAAGAAAGAACAAAAACAACCAGTTGCCTCCTGAAAAAGCGCCTTTGGGACAACTATGACCTGGATGGCTGAGAATCTCCATAGATTTGTGATTACATGTGTTTTACCAGCAGTGAGTAACCATTCAATTCAGGAAGAGCTGTAGTTAAGATGAAGAAAGATGTTCATGGCTTGGTCCAACCAAAGCAAAGAAGCTTAATTAAAATAGCAATAGCACTTAGACTTATATACCGCTTCACAGTGCTTTACAGCACTCTCTAAGTGGTTTTACAGAGTCAGCATATTGCACAACAATTTGGCTCCTCATTTTACCCACCTCAGAAGGAGGGAAGGATGAGTCAACCTTGAGCCTGGTGAGATTTGAATTGTCAAATTGCAGGCAACCGAGAGTTAGCAGAAATAGCCTGCAATACTGCACTCTAACCACTGCGTCACCACAGCTCAAAATGTGGTCTCCCTGTCAGGCCTGGAAACCATCTTGGGCATTGGATCATCAGGCCTGCCACAACTGTGGGAAACTGGGAGTGGGGATTGGATGGAGCTGGGGAGATATGTAGTCAAAATAACATTCCTTTCTCCAAGAGTCAAGGCCACTCTGCCCTGCACCTGGAGGGATGTGACTGGGAGGCATCTCTATTTGGGACGGTGCATTGATTAGACCATGTGATGGACATGTAGATGCTGGGGCAGGGACTTGGACTTTCTTTTGGGTGTAGAAAACCTGGAAGCTTTCAGATTCAGGTTTTTCCAGATGTGCCAATGTGACCTCTCTAATAAAATGGCTGAAAATCGGTGCTCTGGCCTCAAATCAGCCGAAAACAACCCTCTGAGCATGCGCAAAGCCTTCTGCACATACGCAGAGGGTTATCACCCATAAGTGACAAGGGTGTGCGTACTCGCTATGCTCGGGCACGCGCATGCACACTTCTGACGAAACTCTGAACTGGTAGGGAAGATAAGTAGAATCCACTCTTGATACAAAATTATTGGCTTCCTGTTTCTGAATGTATATCTCTGAAATCATTTCACTGTAATCTGGTTTACATAGAAAATCAAACTACCTCTTAATGGGACATATCTCCTTTTTTGTATTTAATAATATATATATATATATATATATATCGCCAAGATATTCTCAATCTTACATGGGAAAAGACCCGAATACGCCAAGACTTGCATACCTGTACCCGTGAAAACCTACGAAAACAAATATATAAAGTAACAGCCCTTTTATAATAGAAATCAGGCCAGTAAGAAGGATATTTTAACAAGCTGTTGGAAGAGGATAAACAAAAACCTTAAGAACAAAATGTGAATAGCTACAGAGTGTGTGAGGTTTTTAAAAATACAAATCCATCCCATTTAAACCCTTGGCTTTGAAGATGCATCTGCAGCGTATTTCATATTTTTTTAAAAAATGAGGTGTTAATATTACTGTATGGATTATGTCGACTGTTTTTAAAGCACTCCAGAAACCAGAAACATTAATTTAAAGATCAAAATACTGTATTACCATATGCAACATGCAGCAAATTGATTTTTTTTTAAAAGGAAACTTTAATATTGTAAGCTGAAGTGTTGTGTTTTCTTTTTATGCATCATAGAAGGCCACAGCTGTGGTGTTTTTGTGCTTTTCTCTTGTAATTTTAGGAAGACGCAGCCCATTGCTAACTAGACGAGGAATTCCTATTGAAAACAGAAGTGCTATATTTGAGAACAATGTGGTAAGAACAGTAGTGACAGTATCTTTCCGCAAAAGAAGACATGGAGGTTAAATAAGGTATATTTATAATTTAATTTGCACATGTCAGCTCAAATGCCAGACTAAGGAAAAGATCCAAATGCATTTATTTAAAAAAAAAAAAAGAAGACTGGCATGAAGTTCTTCTTTAACTTTAGAAAGTTTTTTTTTTAAGTTGCATATGTGGGACTAGAAAATGTTCTGGAAAACCTAGTTTACTTGTAAATAGCTTTACATTTTTGGTAAAAGGATAAAAAACCTTGAATGCCCTTACAAAGAGAAATATCATACGTGGGATTTTCACCCAACTATAGAAAATTTTAAATTCTCCTTGTGGCAGCAATCTTCTCAAGAGCCATCCAGACATGGGCATTTGCAAGAAGTTCTTGCTTTTGTCAAAACAACACAAGCAGCCTTTCATTGCAGGCCTTTGGGACATGCATAGGATGCCAAGTGGAGCATGGGTGCAAAGGTGCTTTAGTTATTGAGTCCCACCCTCAATCTCCACTGATAGAGCTGCTACTAGAAAATATCTAGAACATTACCCTCTAAGTGAGAGCTACATTATCCTGTAAGTGCTTTTCAGTTGCTTTAGATGTCAACGCTATCAATGTCAGCTAGCAAAGCCAATGGCAAAGTATGGTGAGATTCGCAGTACAAAATATTTGGCTGCTTTCTTTTCCCAAAAGCGGGAAAGAAGTGGCCATTCTCAGGAAAATACTGCTATAAATAGCACAGCAGATTATGAATGTGTTGTACATGTGCGTGGAAGGATTGATCCAGACTCTAAAACCAGATTCTCTTGAATGCTGCACATAAGACACTTTTTTTGGTGGTGCAGAAGAGGTCATTTGTCTTTTCCCCGTGCATAAGCGCACCAGCGTGCCTACCATCCCTGTCCTAAAGTTCCCTTTTATTCATATTCATTTCATGTATTCAAATCATGTTTATACTTGTATATGTCATCTAATACGTGCTTGTAAAAATAAATCAATAAATCAATACAAATATATTTTGTTCCTTGTGCTTCCTGAAAAACTAGTTTAGGGAGTTTGAGAGATGCCCTTTAAAATTATCATGACTAGAAGGGATTATCATCCATATCCTGGAGTAGGAGTCTCCCCCACATCTCCCACCCTTCGGTGAATGGAGGGAGCAAGGAATGCTGAATCAGACCACTAGTTCTTGGAGGATTCTTCAGAGAATGGACAAGTTGTTTGATGAGAGTTCTCCATGCTCTGTAATCACTAAAGTTACATAGGCTGTGTTTGAGACAAGTCATTTTAATTGTTATTTACACATTGTATGGCATAATTAGTTTTCTTTCTAGGACTGCATGGATACAATGTTATATGTATGCAACTGGCATGTCTTATCTAATTTATCTGCGGGCAGGTGTTATTAAAAAATTACTGAATAAAGAGTCTTCTAGCACATCTTTTTAAATAAGCTTACACCCAGGCTATTTTCTTGCTTCATCGGTTATATTTGTATATGTACATATGTATATGTTTGATTGGATAGATTCTTCAACTTCTTCTCTATTTTTAAAAAAATGTTTTCTCGTATATTGTGTTTTTTTCTTTTTTCTTTGTTTAAACTGTGAGCTTCCCACAGTCTAGAGTCCTGAAGTACCTAAACTGAAATGATAGACAGACAGACAGACAGACAGATAGATAGATAGATAGATATAGAGATAAATCTCGAGCAACTCTAAACCTTTGAAGAAATGTACACTTAAGATTCAGTGAATTAGTACTGGATTAGTAAGTAACTTACTGATAGAAGTAAGAAACATGTTTTTGAAAGAACATAGAACATAATGTCCAGAATAAAGGAAGCTGGAGAATAGCATAACATGAAA
This sequence comes from Pseudoxenodon macrops, assembly GCA_032467955.1. Lineage (NCBI taxonomy): Eukaryota > Metazoa > Chordata > Lepidosauria > Squamata > Pseudoxenodontidae > Pseudoxenodon > Pseudoxenodon macrops. The sequence goes on along the minus strand of JANHFT010002918.1, from coordinate 151,475 downwards.
CATTTATCTCACTAAAACTGCACTCTTGGATTTATATATTATCTTTTGCTTAATTTACTATGATGCTCTCTAGTTAGTAAATGTACAATCTGGCTAACCAGCTTCCCTACTCTTGTGTAATGGAGTTACATCTCCATTTATGTACCTTCTGTGGAACTATTTAAAACCTTTATTTTCTTTAGCAAAAGGAGTTAATATCTACTTATAGATTGGAGCTTCTTCCATTTATTTTTGTTGTTATTTCCTCTTCATTTTTAATAATTAAAATGCAAACATTGGAAAAGAAGATATGAGAGAGAAAAATGCAGAAGACTTGACTGGTAAACTGACATTGCTTTAAATATTGCATAAAAATTATTTTCCAATTCCCATGATTGGCACAGAAGAGAAACTGTGATTTGGAAATATATTGTTTCAGTGTTGTTTTAAATATTTCTCTCTGATAGATGACAGTCTCTTTTCTGGAAAATGTAATACTCATAAAATATAGAAACATGAAAAATATGCAAGCACACCAGGACATCAATTAACGATCTAGACATGCAACTCAAAGGAGAGATTGCAGAAAAGTTTAAATCTTTAGTTACCTTTTATTAACAAAACCCTCATAATATTCTTTTCAATTCCTCCCTAAAGAGTTACCTTTTCATCCAATAAAGTTAAATTTGCCATTAGTTCCACCAAAATCAGATTCGTTTTGCAGAAATATTTTATATAAAAGACCGAGTTGATAATATTTTAAAAGAAAGTCATTGTGGCTTTTCCAGTTAAGTGGATTTTCCCTTCCCCTTCATATCACATGTTACGTGACTCTGTGTGTCTTTATGTAGAGTACATGTTGCATCATCTAAACATTTTGTACTCCTGAATAGGTTTCTTGAATGTGCAGACATCTATTAAAGCAGGAAGCACATAAATGTTTTCCATTCCTTGTGCTAAACAACAGGAAGGAACATCTTTCAGTACATATTACAGATGTGTTACCCTGCATGTATATTAGCTGTTCAGTTTCAATTGAATACAATATGTCCCCGGTGTCTGGTTGAGCATACATTGTACAACAGAATGCCATAGAATATTGAGTACACATTGGATTCTATCCTGAGCAGACAGAACAACTATTTAAAACTTTACCATTCCCCAAGGAGCAGATATAGGGTTCAAAGTCTGTGTGTAAAATACAAAAGTATCTCAGTGGCCATGGGTTACTCAGTGGCCATGGATTATTCCTGCTCTAAAATTATCCCTAAAGCAGTTCCCTCCCACTACTACAAATATTATGATAGTATGGGCAAAGAATTTTGGATATATTATAGACTTACATGAATGGCAAAAGCTTTGGTAAAGAAATTGTAAGTTGACAATGGCAATTGCATATAGGGAAAATATATAAAATGTTTTATAGGTGGCATTTACCACCAGCAAGATTAGCAAAGATGTTTAAAGGTAAGTCTGCCAAATGTTGGAAATGTAACCAGACACCAGGGACAAATTATCATATGTGGTGGACATGTGAAAAAAGCAAAGAAATATTGGACAAAAATACATACATGGTTGGAGAAAATGTTAAAACAACACAGATTATAAATCAGAAATATTTTTTCTAGGCATAATACCTTAAAAGTATGATAAAGTGAACCTCTATTTAATATTACATGTTTTGACAGCAGCAAGAATTGTGTATGCACAATATTGGAAAAATGAAGAAACGACCATAGAAGACAACGGAATTAAAGAAAAAAAGATTGTGCAGAAATGAATAGACTGACACTAAAAGTAAAAGAAAAAAAGATACAGAATGCTTTTGAACATGAGACTTGTTTTATAAATGGTTGGATAGCAGAGGTAGAAATTAGGAGAGGGGGAAAGTATTATTGAATAAAAACAAATTGATCCAGACCGTACTCTGTCCACTAAGCGCTTATGTGCGTAATGTGAAAATATATAAATAAACTCTTTAAAAAAAAGAGAGGACATGTATGTTGCCTTATGTAATATTATTGAAGCAAAAGTAATCCTATATTCACTTCCAAGAGTACATAAATGGAAGGGTAGTTGGGATAAAAATATTTGGAGGTAGTTCTCGACTTACAACAGTCCGTTTAGTGACCGAAGTTACAACAGCACTGAGAATAGTGACATATGACCACTTTTCACACTTTATGACCGTTGCAGCATCCCCCACAGTCGAGGTAGCAAAATTTGGACTCTTGGCAACTGACTCACAGTTATGACCATTGAAGTGTCCCGGGGTCATGTGATTCCCTTTTGCAACCGGACAAACAAAGTCCATGGGAAAACC
>JANHFT010002918.1:127792-137848 GCA_032467955.1 Pseudoxenodon macrops | reverse complement strand
CTGCTAAGACAGATAATTAGTAGTTTGTTAATATTAAAACAAGGTTTGTTCGGATGCTGTTTGTGCTGTGTTCCTTGATCCGGCAGCTGGGTCAGAACAGCTACCACCTACAATGACTCCTCTCTTCAACTTCTTGAAGGGCATGAATTTAACTACTCTGATTTTTAGGGTTATACAATTTTGTTTCCTTTTCCATAGGCTCTCTTTCCACACCCTGGAGACTCAGAGTCTGGTGGTTTTTGTTTTGAAAATGTTTGAAAGCAGTTGTGCTGAATATTACTTTCACTTCTGGTTGTCATTCTGATCTATGGGCTTATTCCTTTGCTTAAATTTCCTCCTTAGAGAGATTTTCTTCCTCTAGCATCTCCTGCAGTAATCCTTCCATTGTTTCTGATAGATGACCGTGCTATGTCACTAGGTGAAGTGTGACCAATATTCTGACTGTTTCTTTAAACACAAGTGCAAGTCTATATCAGCTGCAAATACACATTTGTTGGATAAATGGATTAATAAACAAAATATAGCAGTTTTTCAGTCATGCCTTAAGCTTTACAAGTCATAATTACAGAACTCTGTCCAGAGTGCTGCAGGAGGCCAAAAACAGACCGCGGGGAGGCTGCGGGAGGCCCCCCTTGTCCCATTCTTGGCCAGCAGAGTATGCAGCAGGCCTCAGAGGGGCTGCAGGGGGCTGCGGGTGGCCCGCAGGGGGGCCACGAACACCCCCAGTCCCCATTTTGGCTGGCAGAGGCACCGTGGGCTGGTCCTTTGATATTTCCAGGCCGGCTCCACGGGCAGGAGGCAGAGTGCTGCAGGAGGTAGAAGCACCCTACAGCCCATTTTGGCTGGCAGAGTGATGCAGGAGGCAGTACCTTCTTCACCTTCTGTTTATCAGCATCTGCCAACTAGAACTAGGAACCCTCCAAGATCTGGATGAGAGCTCTTATCTCAGTAAATGATAAGGTAATCCTATCTTCAGATGCTAAAGAGATACATCTTCCTCTTTTTTCTTTTTTTAATACTCTCAAACTAGAGAGCTTATAGCTGATAATTTTGTCTCAGTCTTAAGACTAGAGGCCTCAAGACCACTCCACTTGAGAAGGGGTTACAGTTTGTTCTCATAAAATGTTATATTTGCTTCTAATCACTAGAAGATAGAGACTAGCGAATATAACAACTTACAATTGTACCTTTATCTCCTTTGTGTTTTGGGGCCTTCTTCAAGATCTGGAGACACACAACTCTGAAGTTATATGCTAATTTGTAGTAAACATATTACTATCAAATCACTGTTGACAGTACATGACAGAGAGAAAGTACTATGGTACTGTAGAGGCCGATCACAAAACAGATATAACCCGTTCTCGTTTTCTGTATTTTGACTTTTGATATTGCTCACAAATGGTAGCATTTGTGTCCTGAGAGACAGGATGTAAACCAGTATTTTTCAGACTTCGAACCTTAAGAGATGTGGACCCTCTCCCAGAATTCCACTGCCCTGCACTTTTCCCGAATCTTTCTTCAATTTGCCAGCTTAGTTTATTAACTGGAGGAATAAAAAGAGGCAGAGTGTATATGCTTGCTGCATAAATGTACAAAAGCTTTTCAGAAAGAGTCATTTATATTCTGCTGAACTATAGAGGCCAGTGCCTTCCTCCCTCATGGAGGTTACTTTTAAGTTGCAGGAGAGAGAGAGAAAGAGATGTTGGCCTTTAATCTGTTAGGATCAGTAATTTTAGGTTTAACTTGCATAGGTGAAGGCAGAAATAGCTGCAGGGAAATCTGTCAATCTTGTTAAATACAGTCAACTATGCCATCTTCCATGATGTCAGTAGAATGTCAGTAGTGGATGTCAGTAGAAACTAAAATACAATTAGCCATGTTTTAGCATAGAGACAGAAATACCTTCAAGAAAAGTACGGTATATTTATTCTCTTCTAGCTACTGTATATTGCTTATATATGCAGAAAAAACAAGAGGACCAACCACAAATGATGCAACCTCTTTTCTGTTATTTATTTATTTATTTTTATAGTCATCCATCTCACTGAAAGTGACTCAAAGTGTTGAAATAAAAAGAATAAATAAAACAAAAGGTACAGTATAAAATACCTTATTAATAAGTACAAAAGCAAAAGATAAAAACTGCAAGGATAAAAAAAGGCTACCTCAACAATGGATCCATCTGAGCAAATCTCTTGTTAGGACTTGAGAACTTTGCTGAATATCACAAAGGATGGAGCCAATCTAATGTTGAGGGAAAGAATCTTCCAGAAGACAGGTGCCATGTAGAGAAAGAATGTCTCCTGGGTCTCACCAAATGAAGGTGCCTAGCCAATGGTACTTGCAACATGACTACTCTCTGAGATTTAATGGGGCAGGCTGTGTAATTAGTGAGAGGTGATCCTTCAGATAATTCAGTCCTGTGACATGAAGGACTTTAAAGGTTAAAACCAGCACTTTGCATTGGACCAAGAAGCAAATTGGCACTCAGTGGAGCTTGTGGAGCTGAGGTGTAACGTGTGCTGTCCTAGGAGCACATTCTGTACCAGTTGAAGCTTCCAGATACTTTTTAAGGATGGCTCCATGTAGAGAGGACTTCAGTAGTCCAGTCATGGGTATAATCAGCATACTGATGACACTTCACCCCATAGTAGTGAATTAGTTTAGTCAGCAGCCTCATGTAGGTGTTAAAAAGGAGAGATGCATCAAACCCTGTGACACCCCACACAATAGAGGCTGAGAGTGGGAACAGAATCCAAATTTACCTGACTTTACCTTTAAATACTTTACCTTTAAATACCATGCACATTCTTCTGCATATCCCTGTAAGAGTTCTTTATGTCCCCTTACCCAGGAGGGTTCAATCACCCCATGCAGGGCAGATGCAATAAGGGCAGAGAAGTAGTGATGCTTCGCTGCTCTTACCTCCACAAAGTAGGCCTTAATAGTGTCTCTAACCCATGTTCAGTTGAGTTCATTTCTTATTGAGTATCAGTGATGTTCTAGACATCTCTTCTTCCATTTCATCTCTGTCAACTTCTCCATAAACATGGGGAGTGCTGAGATCCCTGAGAGGGGAGAAGTTGCATGGTGCAAACTAGTTCAGGGCCTCAGCTTTTACTTATTCCAAGTGGTAACCAAAGCCTCTGATGGACCATGCAGCAAATAAACAGGGATAACCATAGCTCACGGTTCAGCGGTTGGGACTGGTCTAATGGATCCAAATTCCCTGTGGTGGGTTGCAACGTTGGAGATCCCAAACAAATTGGCATAATCCAACCATGACAATAGAATAGAATAGAATTCTTTATTGGCCAAGTGTGATTGAACACAGAAGGAATTTGTCTTTGGTGCATAAGCTCTCAGTGTACATAAAAAGACAAGATACATTCATCAAGAATCATAAGGTACAACACATAATGATAGTCAAAGAGATAACATGAACTCCCCCAGCTTCAGAACACATTGCCACTGCTCCATTAGGAACACCAAATCTAGAGAGCAACCACACTACCCAAATTGTAATTTGCTTTTATTGGTAGCAGATAAATTGCTTGTCACTAGCTGAGTTCTTCTGGGTTCTGAGTTGCTGGGCCAAAATCTAGGGAGTAAGTAAGTTAAAAGTTGCTTAAGGTTGCTTATTATTTGATGTTCAAGGTAGGCATAAATTTACTCTTAGGTTTTGAGTTGCTGAGCCTATCAAATTCATCCAGACTGCAAAATTCTAAATGACTTTTCGATGGCAGTAGAGAGATGGCAACATTCTCCCTACAGTTTGGAAACCTGGCTGCAAAAGAAGGCAATACAGTAGGGAAAACTGGATGAGAAACTCAATCTTATCTTGCTATAAGTGTTATTTGTTCAATTTAATAACAGTTACCTGAACAGTGTGTGAACTTTCTACCTTAAAAGAAAGAAGAAGCAACACATTATTTTCCTTCTCCCCAAAGCTTATGGAGCTACGCATGGTGAAAGAATTAGGGAGACTCCTCCTCCAGAGTGGGAGAGGCAGTGGAGTAGAACCACCCAGAGAATTCTGCCATGAGTCTCTTAACTCTGGAAATTCTGTTGATCTCCTTCCAACAGCGGTCATGTATTTTCCAAGTGGAGCTAGCAACAACAACATCCTGCCCCAGAGAAATCCTGGGGTCCAAACAGCTGATATCCGTACACTTAATCTGACAGCTTCGTTCCTTGCAACCTATTTCTTTTTTTTCTCCTCTAAGGGGGAATGTTCTGAGTATCCTTATTTGTTACTATTTTATTAATAGAAGCTTTATACCTTCCCCCAGTGTGCACTTCTGGCCAATCAGCTAAGGGTAAAAACAACCTTCATAGTAAAAAACTTAAATTAATTTACCATTTAGCCAATTTTCTGCTACCTGCAGTTAGAACTAGTGTCTTCCTTTGCAGTTGGACATCAGAAAGCAATTAATTTTTTAAGCAATCCATAAGAGCAGAGCAAAGCAATCTTGTGAGCCAACTGGCTAAGGTGACAAAGAACCTGGGCGTTGAAGTCCACACTTCTTCAAGTTGCTAAGTTTGAAAAACACTGATGCAAACTATTGTAATAGAATTAATTGTTCTAATATGTAATACTTTCTATAGGGCAATGATGATTTCATTGTGATGAGATAATGAAAAGCTATTGGGAAGAGAGCCTAAATCTTCTCTCACATTTTCAAATCTTTTTTTTTTTAATGAAAATGATAACACTGTTTACCATCTGCATCAGCTACTTTGGAGATTAATTATTATAACCAGTAATGACATAGCAAACAAATCTTAGCTTATTAATTTTAGTATCTAACTCAGGGGATTACATTTAGGCCTTCACTATTTTAATTAATTACAGGATTGATCTGGTTATTTTTTGTGATTTTTATAAGTTGACTAGTGTCTGCTAAGTTTCAATCTTATAAACAAATAAAGAACCAAACAATAAGAGTGGGAGAGAAATGGCTTTTATATATATAAAATACCAGAATACGCCAAGACTTGCATACCTATGCAAGGTGAAAACCTACGAAAACACACACACACACACACACACACACATATGTTTTCGTAGGTTTTCACGGATATAGGTATGCAAGTCTTGCTGTATTCGGGTCTTTTCCCGTGTAAGATTGAGAGTATCTTGCCGATGTTTCAACGAAGTCCCACCCAACCTGGTTGCAGTTATTTGAATGTGGTCATTAAGCAAGCAGTATCCCATTTAAGGAGGAAGGGATGACTGTGGTAGGGTGGGAGCTTTCATTCAGCGATACCACTTTCCACCTCACGCTGAATGAAACGAAGGACAGGATGGATTTTAAGGAAAGGGAGGGCCCAAGAGAGATGGCAGCTCCGATCATGCTTTGCCCACACAAGCACGAAGCCAAAAGCACTAGCCTGAAGATGACGAGTGGGACCTCATCAAAACATCACCAAGATACTCTCAATCTTACACGGAAAAGACCCGAATATGCCAAGACTTGCATACCTATATCTGTGAAAACCTACGAAAACATGTACATTTAGGCTTTGTGCATGCACAAAGAGTACTTTTCTGGCCACTTTCGAGCTGGAGGACCGATTTCCAGCTGGAGGACAAGTTTGGGGGCGTGGCCAGCCAACCATTGTTGCCGGTTCAGCGAATGGGGGCAAATTTCCACCACCAGTTCAGGTGAATCGATCCAAATCAGCAGCAACCAGTTGAGAGTCTGACAAACAATCAGGATACATTTCTTATACAGGAACAGGAAACTAAGGTGGGGCCCAACAGAGGGTATAAAAAAAACTCAGGGACTCTCAGCAACCCCTTTTTTTCTTCTTCAAAATCTTCGAAGCATGTGATTCCCCTTTTTCCCAGGACCTCAAACCATGTGGTCCTGCTGCCCACCATTAAACTATCTTTCCAAGCAGCCACCATGTTTCCAGTGTCTTTTTCCCCACTTGGAACTGAACCCAGATGAACATTTCTTCCAACAGAAGCTTTCAATCTCAAAGACAATATAAAGAAGGAGGGGGAAAGAGAGCCAATTCAAGCATTGTTTTTATGATATTGTTTGTAAAAATGTCTCCAGCATCTCCACCCCAAAGCAGAGTTTGTGGAGCAATTGCCCTGTCCAGCCCTTGCACCTTCTCAATAAACCAATAAATATGTTCAAAACCAATATCCCACTTGGAATTATATTTCCTTGGCGTATCCTCTCAATGGAATTTGTTGCCATCATTTGATGAGCTTTAAGTAGCAAATATAATTATTGCTATCAAGGATGATGAGTTCATCAGTGGCTTTTAATTAGGCAACCTCTACATAAAGAGGTAATATGTCTCTGAATGCCAGATGTTAGCAATAAATGGGAAGTAAAGTCCATCTCTTTAATTTAAGTCCCCATACCAACTTCCAGAAGCCTCTGGTACCAGTTATTGGAGACAGTAGGTTGGACACGTTGCATATGTATCTCATTCAGCACACAAAAAAAAGCTCCTACATTTCTTTAAATCAATACTTTAAAAAAATCTTAACAAAATGCTCAAAGTGGCTGTTAGAAGAAAGAAATATCCATCTGGGTTCAGCTCCAAGTGGGGAAAAAGACACTGGAAACATGGTGGCTGCTTGGAAAGATGATATAATGGTGGACAGCAGGACCACATGGTTTGAGGTCCTGGGGAAAAGGCAATCACATGTTTCAAGAGGTTGAGGACCACCAGAAAAAGGACAGGTTGCTGGGAGTGCCTGAGTTTTATACCCTCTGTTGGGCTCCACCTCTGAGCTTTCTGTTCCTGTATAAGAAATGCACTGATTGGTTGTCAGACTCCCAGGGGGTGGGGGTCTTAGCTAACTTTGTAGGCTGTCTTGTCAGCCCTGGTTGAGCTTTGCTCAGGTGCCATGTGGTGAGTTCTGTTGCAAAATGGGTAGAGTGATGATCCTATCATGTCCTGAGCGCCATGACTTAATCCCACCACCCTGAAGCTGAAGGGGGAGGTAGGTGCTAACTTCCTTCAGTACATTTAAACATACAAACATTATCTCTTAGTGAAGCCCCTTTACCAGTTTTATTTGTAAGCCTTCCCTTCCCACTACAGACAGGAAGTACAATAATCACTTTATATGATCATTGTCAAACAAAACTGGATCAGTAAACTTGTTTAGACACTCCTCTCCCCATATGTTCACACGAAGACTCCCCAGCTATGTTTTGGTTACCCAGAGTCTTCAAAGCTAGATGGTCTTAACTCCACAGCAGATACAGTCCACAAGCCTTGCCATGATAGTAGTTGTGGTTTGTCTGCTGACATGGTTGATTGTTTTATGCCGCTCAGGTATTGGCTTTTAGCTTAGTATAATTCCATTTATGATTTGTAACAGATTGTTCTATTAGTAGGGAATGAGTTGGGTGGCCTTGCTTTTGGGGAGGGAAGGGATTTTTAAAAAAAATTTCCAAAAATATGTATAGCTTACTTGTCTGTTAGGACAGGAACTGAAAGTGAAGACACATTTTCAGTGATTCCCAACAACCACATTTTTAGGTCGATCCAAGGTAATTTACTGCATGAAGCAAAGGACAAGATGGTTTCTTCCCTAATTCCACATAGAGTGACCAACTGAAAGTTTAATCTTCCTTCAATACAGACAAGGAGCAAACATGTCCCACCACACCAGGAAGCATTGGGGTGGCTTACTGGGTTCAGGACGAGCTGTGAAGTACAGAGCTCTGTTGTCTAACATCTTCCTCAAAGGTCCATCTGGCTGCCTTTGCCATCTGAAGTGGTTACCTCCCTCTTCCAGTCCTGACCCAAGAGGGAAATGCCTTCCATTCATACAGGATGTCGTTCTATGTGCTCTTCTGTTTCTCTCATTCATTTCAGGGCAGCTCAGCCTTCATCGATCCAAATGCCCTCCAAACAAATGCCCTCCAAATCCTCCCTGTTGAGGATTTTGGACTAAATTCTCAACAGTAACCATTCATGTATTGTCAGGAATGAAGTTCATACTTCTGGAGGGCACCCAGATTAGGAAAGGGTGAACTATTGGAGTTTGTATGGGGTAGCTGCTAGCTTGGGACCCTCAACACAGCCCCAAGTAATTTGTCGAGAGTTCTGACACAATTCATTTGATAAGTTTTCCTCTGAATTCAGGTTGCATTGCGAGTCCTTTGCTGGCATACAAAGCCAAACCAAGAATGACTGATCTACAAGGGCAAGTCCTCTGTTTATTGCTACGGATGAATTTAGAGGACTTAAAAAGTAAGCGTTATCATGTTTGATTTAACCATTAAAGAAAAGGAAGCCCTTAATTTAATTATCTTTAAAAAAGAGAAGTACTTTATATTCTTAATTTGCATTGCGAATAATAATATATTTTATTATTAATTATTAGCTGAAGCATTTGCTTTGACCCACTTTCACGTAAGTCAACTCAGGAATCTTTAACCATGGTTTGCTTGAAGAACTTCAGAAGCCCAATTCATTCATAATTAACTCAGTCAATTCAGTGCAACTTTGTATATCCACTAGTCTCGTAGAAAGCATAGAAGAAATATTACACTTGAACACAGGTAATGATGGTAATCTTTAAAAAATTCAGGTTTGCAGAGATAATATAGGTAGTCCTAGAGTTACAACAGTTTCTTTAGTGACCATTCAAAATTGAAAAAGTGGCTTATGACCGTTTTTCACACTAATGGCAGCATCCCCATGGTCATATGGTTTACATTTGGATGCTTGATAACCGGCTCACATTTACGATGGTTGCAATGTCCTGGGGGGGGGTGTCATGTGATCACCTTTTGCAACCTTCTCACAAGCTAAGCAAATGTGGAATCCAGATTTATTTAATAACTCTGTTACTAACTTAACAACTGCAGTGATTCACTTAACAAATGTGGCAAGAAAAGACATAAAATGGAGCAAAACTCACTTAACAAATTTCTAACTTAGCAACATAAATGTTGGGCTCAATTGTGGTCATAAGTCAAGGACTACATGTATCTCAAACAACCTTAGCTGAGTTGTAGATCACCTGCTGCACTTGCAGAAGGTCTCATGTTCAATTCTGGGTACCAGCTGGGGGGGGGGGAATTGTGAAACCAATGAACAGCTGCCAGCTCACAGCAACAAATATGACTAGTTGGACCAATGGCCTACCTCAGTAGAAGCATATTTGTCGTTAAATTAAGCCTAATAGATCTGGCCTGCAGAAATCTGGATGCTCTTTAGATAGCAGCAGAGGGATACAGAAAACTGATGCTCTCAAGTGGTCATCTGGAATTTTGCAACTCCCATCTGGTAGCTGTATTTAAGATGCCATTTATGTAGACGAGACCTCCTGGAGAAATGTGGGCTAACTTTCATTAAAAGCACAACAACAGGAAGGATGATTATACTGGTGAAATCTGCACTGAATAAAAAGTTGGAGAAAGAAGTGTCAGCAAAAGAATTCAGTGCTTTTCATCAAGGGAGCCTTGAATTTTTCTATTTTTATTATGGATTTGGGGACTGGGGGGAGGTAAATAAATTTTCCGAAGGGAAAAAAGAGAGAGAGATTAAAATAGGTCAAGGCAAGTTTTGAAGGTTATGTGTAAATCTTTGCATAATTCCATCTTTATACCTCCAGCTTCTAGGAAGAGAAAGAATGTTAATCCTGGCACTACAAATCATTTTTCCATGGACTACCAACAGACTAGGTCAGTTAGACAATGTCGGTAATATGCATTTTAATGAAATGGTAGAAGAGGTGGGTGGCATATATCATGTTTGCAGTACTGAGAGAGATCTAGTTCCTTGTGCTTTGTGATTTAAATAGTCAAAAGATTCCTGGGTTGCTAAGTGGTTTAATTTGTTTGCCTTAAAGGTAAAGGTAAACCTTGTACCTATGTGCTAGTCGTTCCTGACTCTAGGGGACGGTGCTCATCTCCGTTTCAAAGCCGAAGAGCCAGTGCTATCTGAAGATGTCTCTGTGGTCATGTGGCCAGCATGACTAAATGTCAAAGGCGCATGGAACGCTGTTACTTTCCCACCAAAGGTGGTCCCTATTTTTCTACTTGTATTTTTTACGTGCTTTCGAAC
>JANHFT010002918.1:107473-122772 GCA_032467955.1 Pseudoxenodon macrops | reverse complement strand
TCCCGTTGGGCTGTTTTTCACTCTCTGGAGGCTTCAGGGAAGCCTCCTGAAGTTTCTGGAGGGCAAAAAATGGCCCAATTGGGGGGGGGGGGCATGTGCAGTGTAGTGTGCATGGGGGGGTGTTGGGATGCGGGCGCGTGCTAGTGCACACGCTGCCATTTTTGGCACACAAGAAGAAAAATGTTAGCCACCACTGGTCTAAGGTTAAAGTTTTTGGGGTTTGGGGATGATACCACAGAGTCAGGTAGTGCATTCCGGGCATTGGAACCAAATAATTGTACTGCTCTAATGTATGCCAGTGAGACATGGACACTAACCTCACAATCGATACAAAAACTACGGGTGGCACAAAGAGCCATGGAAAGATAGATGCTCGGCATTACCAGACAAGATAGAAAGACCTATTCTTGGCTTAGAGAACAAACTAAAGTATACAATATGTTCAAGAGAAGAGTAAAAGAACTGAAATGGAAATGGGCTGGTCCCATAGCAAGAAGAGCTGATGGCAGTGGACCAAGGCAGTCATAGAATGGACCCCACTTGATTAAAAAGCATCCACGAAACAGACCTAAAACAAGATAGATCGACAACATCAGCCAGTATTACAGGCCCAATTGGCAAAAGAAAGCTCAGGACTGTATTGGTTGGAAGCATGTGGAAGAGGCCTCCATCCTGCAGTGGGTAGACAATGGTTAAAATGATGATGAAGAAGAAGAATTGTACTTATGTTGAACGAACAAGACCTCATGCTCTGTCGTGAGTCCCGGTGGCCTTTCTAGGTTTCCTAATTCATTTTGAGGAATGGCCATTGTGAGATCATAGAGGGGGACTCATCTGCAGTTCTTATTTCTGTGTAGGGGTTGAGCCTAATCATCGGGCTGGCTTGCGATGTTGGCGAATATCTGTAGCTTGGGTGTAGGATGAGGGTGGAGGTTCGTTCTCTGAGGTTGTGGGGTAATTTCCGAATGTTTCATTAACAGTCGAGGTAACATCTTCAGTGGAGTTTAGGGGATGTCAGTGCCAGCGTTCCTCTGTTTATAAGGGCTTGGTGTGGTCAGTAGGTCTTGTGATGGGGAGGTCACTTAAGGTGAGGGTCTTGTGATGAGTCAGGTGTGGGTTGCATCTGTGGCGCAGTGGTTAGAGTGCAGTACTGCAGGCTACTTCTGCTGCCTGCTGGCTGCCTGCAATTTGGCAGTTCAAATCTCACCTGGCTCAAGGTTAACTGAGCTTTCTATCCTTCTGAGGTTGGTAAAATGAAGACCCAGATTGTCGGGGGCTCTATGCTGACTCTGTAAACCACTTAGAGAGGGCTGTAAAACTCTGTGAAGTGGTATATAAATCTAAGTGCTATTGCTATCCTTGTGATACTATTTCAGCAAACACCATGGTGGACTTCATGAATGTAGAATCCTGATCTCTGCACTTTTCAAAAGGATGGAAATGGAATGCATATCAAGGAGGGAGTTCATTTATACAAAGGTGTGAGAATTTACCTATAACATCACATGCAGGAATGCCTGGTTTTTGTACAAGTGGACATCGATAAGAGTTGACAATTAAAATAAATAAATCCAACTTATATAAGAAAAGTGTTACTGGAAATAAGTTCATTAGATTTCCTCCACATCAGCTCATCATTTTAAAATAAGTTTTAGTGAATGAGCAACCTCACCTGTCCTACTTCGTTCAGGTAAAGCATGACTGCCACTTTCAAGCAGACAGCCAATATATAGATGTTCCAAACCTGGCAGGGAAAATACAAATAATTGCAAAATCCAAACCTCACTTGGGTGATAAACAGGGATGGAAGTGTCCAGGGCTGCCCAATAGATCCTTCTCAACCTTATCCCTTGATGGCAAAGCTCCTTTGTCTTGAGACAAAAGCAGAAGACAGTGGGAGAGGTGAAAAGAAGCAGGTCACCTGGGAGAAAGAATACTTACAAGAAAGAAAAAGAGATTACTGGAAAATGGACATTGGACACAGCCACATGGTTTTGGTGATATGAAGCAGAACGCTATGCAAGAACCATGGTAGGAGCAAAGCTGGTCCTGTCCAGGTCTATAGCTGATGGACCCAAGAAAAAGTTCAGGGAACAGATAAAGAACCAACCTTTAAGGAGATCAACAAGCACCACCTTGTGCAATCAAACACATCATGTTATTATCATGATAATAATGTCAGATAAGTTGCTCAAGTGGGAGAGCCTCATCTCTGTCACTTAAGCCAGCATTAAGGAGGACCAGTGTGGACAAAGCATTTTCATCCTCCAAGATCATAGGTGCTAGCCAGAAAAAGTACAACGGAATCCATATCCATAACGTTTGCTGTGCATTGGAGCAGGAGTAATTCAGAGCTGAAGGGCACTTAGACCATGATCTTTCAATGTTGCACTCATCCTTTGCCATTCTCAGTATAAGCAAATTGCAAAGGAACCGAATTAAGGGTAGCATCGAGAGCTACATCAATAACAATAGCTGCTTGCAGGACTGAAATATATATTTCAAAAGAATCAAAATAGAATCTGAGCCAATTCCAAAAGTAATCTGTGGCTTCTAATCCAGTGAGAGCAGGAAGAGAGAAAACGCTAAGCATAGCATTGAATGAAAAACCCTACACGTTCAGTCTGTACTGCTTGAATGATTTGCAGTAAATTCAAGGTCAGTTTTTGTAATATAATACATTACCGTCTAATACATTTTCCATCTTTGCTGCTTCTGTTTGTGGCATCCATCCAACGCTCAGCTTGTCTGGGCATTTTATTAGCTGCGTTTTAATAAGGTGCTAAGCCAGAGTTGGTTTCAACATGGCTTATTTGTTGAATAAGCCACAATTGGCTAGGTCATAGAAACCAGGCAAATCCCATGAGGATTGGATGATGAATGAACTGACCTGGCTGACAGTCCACAGAAACTATGATCCCTCTTCTGTTTAATACATGATTCAATCTAGGGCGGAACAAACTGGGTGGCAGAGGAAATGTGGCATCCTAGGCAGCTGCTTACTGTGCTCTGTTTTTCAGCCAACTCAGTTTTTCAGTCATACTAATGTGTTTGGGTCTCTCTCTCTCTCTCCCTCTCTCTCTTGCTCCCCCTCCCCAAGATTGCTGCATTCAGTAGCAACCTAGAGAACTGAACAGAAGCTTAACAGCTATACACAGTGTGTGTGTGTGTGTGTGTGTGTGTGTGAGAGAGAGAGAGAGAGAGAGAGAGAGAGAGAGAGAGAGCATGGAGCCAGAGCTATCCAAAGACATCATGGTCATATGGCATGACATCACAGAGCATGGTTATCTTTTCACTGAAGTGGAAAGATAACCACCCTATTCACCATATCTGTTTATCTACTTCCTTTCAAACTGCTAGATTGGCAGGAACTGAGGTGAGGATGGGAGTTCACCCCACCATGTGGCACTCAGGTTTTGAACCCAGACAGCTGGCTTTCCAGCTAACAAGTCCAGTGTCTTAACCGTTGACCCACCGTGTCACTCCGTGTGTGTGTGTGTGTGTGTGTACACATACATAGATACATATGGTAGATACATACATGCATGCATAAACACACACTCTGAATACATACTAAGCCTCTGGTACTGTTCTCCAGGTTGCTACTGAATGCAGCAATCCTTGGGCCTCACAATTATATTGTTAAACTCTTCTCTCCGCAATGCTCCTGCAGTTTCCAAACTGAGGAAGAGATGAGACCCAAAATATTGAAGGCAGAGAAAAAGAATTACTTTTAACAACATGAATGATGGCTATTCATTCAGCGGTGACCTGTCAATCAGCATTTAGGAGAAAAAAACAGTGTCATCTCAAAGAACACAAATGATAATTTTAGCAGATGTGTTTAAGCGTTTGCACAGAAAGGAGTGATGAGTGATTTGAAATGCCATGCAATAAAAAGCAATACAACTTGGCAAGAGATTGAATGAATCCAAGCATATCTCCAAGCCAGCTGAGGCCAGAAGATGGGAGCAGGGTGGCAAGATCTGCAGAGCAAAAAAAGGAACAGCTGGCCAAGGATCTGGATTCATACAAATAGAGAGTCCCTGTTGCTTGTGTGTAGGCAGGCAGCCAGGTCTGAAATGAACATTGGGTTGGGCTGACAAGGGTAGAGCAAAACGTCACATGGCATGACTATGTTTATGAAAGAACTTCAGTCCCCTCGGATTCCATAAGAGAGAAGGATTCAGAAGATTGCTTTCAAGTCTGTAATTTTGGTGAGAGAAACATTCTGGTGGAACTGAAAAAAGCAAAATCTCTGATTGCTTTGCTTACTTCAAATATTACCTCTGGCAAGCTCAGCTGAGATTCTTTCATTTCAACTTTAAAGATTGTAACCATGGAACATTTGACCTAACAATATTTAGGGGATGGGTGACACCCACCCCCCACCCCACTTTAATTTCTAACTAGTTTGGAGTTTTTTGAATTTACTTGGAAACTTTCATTGACAACTTTCCAGGCAATTGTGGGTCTTTAAAAAAAAAAGTAAAGGTTTCCCATGCCCAGTTGTGTCCGACTCTTGGAGGTGGTGCTCATCTCTGTTTCCTTATATGCACATATATTTGGTATCTTTCTCATAAACATTATGACATTGTTTTCAGGAAGTTGGGCTTATAGTGCTTTCTAACATGTGTTAAGCATTATGACACTCATGCTAGAGCTTCATATCAGCTTCAGATAAAACTCCAGTCTTTATGATTACATTTGCTTGCTTGCTTGTTTGTTTGTGTGTTTGTTTTATAAAGTTATATGGCTGCCCATCTACCAGATGGAATTCCGGGTGGTGAACAAGACTCAAACCCAATATAATTAGAACAACAACAACAACAACATCTGAAAGAAAGCAAACAAAAATTACATGAGGCCAAGTCAGAGAAATTCTAGAGTCTGGCAAAAAGCAAGATACGGTAGTTTACAAAGTAATCAAAATTGAAACTTTTCCTTTCAAAGATTAATTAGTGATTAGTACTTTGGAGGCTTATGGAAAGAGATATCTTTACTAACATTTTTCCAAATACCAGAAATTCCAGAAGAGAAGGAGAGACCTTCAATTTGCAGGAAATAATTGACCTAGGATTCTTCCATTATAGCATTTAAGGAAAAGAGTTTCATGGCTTCTTTGCTTTTTTCTACTTATGTCTTGTTTGAGTAGGGATATTTGGAAAGCTTTGGTGGAACTAGTGAGAGACAGGAAGGAATTGCTTGTAATTTACGTTCCATCCTCTTATCCTAATTTTTTTTTTTAATCCTTACTCTTCCAATTTTCTAGTTGTTTGCTTCAGTTCAGTTCTTAACCTTCCACCCCAATCTCTTCATTTTTATCATGGTCTCCATTTTTGAAATTAAAATTCCATGTATTCTTACTTTTAATCTATCTGGGCTACATAAACAGTCTGCCCTTCTCCCACCACCTTCATTTTAAACCTTGTTATGAAATTTGGTTTTATTTTGAAGTAGATCCGGAGTTTATTCTTCAAATCTTTACCAATATGTACAGTATGTGACCCTAAGTTCTTATTTTAGTTCTATATCTGTCTCACCATATTACCTTTACAAATGAATGAATCAATGAATGGATGAATGAATGAATGAATGAATATATATATATGTGTGTGTGTACATGTAGTCTTCAATTTATGACCATATTTAAGCCAAAATGTCTATTGCTAAGCAAAACATTTGTTAAGTGAGCTTTTATGACTTTTCTATTCACGGTTGTAAAGTGAATCCCTGGAGTTGTTAAGTTAGTAACAGGGTTGTTAGGTGTACGTGGCTTCCCCATTGACTTTGCTTGTCAGAAGGCTGCAAAAGGGGATCCCCTGACCCTGGGACACTGCAACCGTCACAAATGTGAGTCAAGCATCTGAATTTTGATCATGTGACTATGGGGATGCTGCAATGATCATAAGTGTGAACAATGGTCATAGGTCACTGTTTTCAGTATCATTGTAACTTTGAATGGTCAGTAAATGAACTGTTGTAAGTCAAAGCCACCTGTATGTGTGTGTGTGTGGGTGTGTGGGTGTTTGTGTGTGTGTATTAGAATCACACAGTTATAGAATGAAAAGACTGAACAGGATCTTGAAAATTACTAGTCCAGCCTCCCTCTTCCTCCAGTGCAGGAACCTACTATTGCACCATTTCTGACACATGCCAATTTAGTCCTTCTTAAAATAAATCCAGCAAAGGAAAAAATCTATCACCTCTGAAGGCAATCTGTTCCATTGCTGAACAGTTCTTGCTGTTAGAATTTGCTTCCTGGAGTTCCAGCAAACTCAACCTCTTCATAATTTAAACTTATAAGGCCTTTCTTGTGCCTTCAAGAACAATTCTGCCCTTTCTTTGACACATTGGTAGTTGAGATACATGTATAGGCCTATCTTGCATCTCCATGGTCTTTTCTTTCCCAGGGTACCCAATGCCACCAACAATTTGTCATAAGATATTCCTTCTAGGCCTCTTGCTGTTTTATTGCTCTCCTTGAGAATGCTCCAGTTCATTACTGTCCATCCTAAAATGCAGTGCACCAAAGTAGACATAACATTCCAGGTACAGTCTATCCAACACAGAATATTCCGAAACAATTACTTGTCTTGATTTTGACGTAGATCTTCGATGATGCAGCTTAGAACTTTTTGCTGTTTTCGTTGTTTTCATTTTTATTTGGCAGCCTCATCAAATGGTTGGCTCCTATTCTGCTTGTGATCCTCCAAACCACCTAAATCATTTTTCCATGTATTGTTGCCCAGTAAGGGTTCCTCCATCCTATACTCATCACTTTGATTTTTTCCCCTTACTTAAATGTAAAACGGTCTTTATCCTTGTTGATATTCATCTTGCTGGTTTTTGCCCAATGTTCCAACTCATCAAGATCCTTTTGAAATTGGAGGCTGTCCTCTCAGATGCTTGTTAAATTTTTGCAAATTTAATAGCATTCATAGTTTCTAGCCTCTAATTCAAGTCATTTATAAATGGACAAAACATTGAAAAAAACAAGACCTAGACTATAGCCAAGTTGCTTAATGCAGAACCATTCCCCTACAATTGTTGGGTACAATTGTTTACTAGCTAATGATAACAAAGTCCAGCATACATTTCACTCTCCTCTCTAAGAAAATATCATAGACAATTTGTTTTCTTGAAAACTTTGCTCCATACTCCCAAATTCCTGCAGTCAGCTAAACTGTTCATTTTGCCTTATATCAAAAGCTGAGTTATCCCTAAATGTAGTTGAAAGAATTGCTTCAAAATACAGAAGTCTAAAAGTATGAAAACAAAATCTAGAATTGTGCCAAAATTTCTTCACGGTGAAATACATTGCTTGACATTAATGCAAGATCATTCATTTAAAATTATTATGTAAACTGTAGTAGCATGCATGGGCAGAAATACTGCTGGCTGTGGCATTTGAGCTAAATGTGCTTTTGGTCTGGAGAGTTGCAGAAACAACATTTATGTTCTGGGAGTGCATTGAAACATCTTTTGATCTTGAAATCTGAAAGATATCTCAGGCCAAAAGTTGACATGTTTGCTAGGAAGTCAAGGTAATAAGAGATCCATACAATCATCCTGAAATCTTTAGATGCAATGGCAGGAAGGACCTCCTACTTGACCATCCATGTTGGAAATATATCGAATAAATTGAATTTTGAATAGTTTATTTGAGGAGAAATAAATGTTAAATTCCTTGAAAATATTCCCCCACTTCCAATTAGATGAATCAACAAGATCATGTATCTAAACACAATTTAAGCGACATGCATTTAGAAGAGAAACTGTGCTTGCTTCTGAAGAAATAAACAGCTTCTAACATTTTTTAATCATTTAAGCTTCTGTTCTATTGTTTTGTGTTTTTGTTTCTGCTTATTTTTCTCTCCGTTTTGTCAGTTTTATATATATAAGACTGAGATTACAGTCAGGTATGTGCAGGAAATGTGCTAAGACAAATATGCTGCTGGCCACTAAAACTGATTTGAACAAAAAAGGAAACAGGGATGTATTTTGTAACTTGTCAGCAGTTTCCAAGTAAAGTTCACACTAACCTTAGCCCTATAAAATCATTATGGAAAAGGTCTACTATTTTTATTTAATTTTGTTGGTAAAAAGGTCTTGGACCACCCTGCCAAGTTTCAAAATTATATAAAACAGAAGATGTTAGAAGAATTGGAGAAGAAGAAATCTGATTTCCCTACATAACTTGCTGATTAGCAGACTAGTTCTATGTGGGGCTGGATGGCATGTCAATGAAGTGGATATATAGCTGACTCACAAATCAGACTCAAAGAAAAATAAGGTTCATTTATTGTACCTCTTCAAACTGAAGAATTGGAATGCAATAAGGATAAGTCCTGGACCTTCTATATTTTAATATCCCGATAAATGTCTTAGATGAAGAAGTCAAGGTAGGGGTGAAATTCAGCAGGTTCTTGAGAACCGATAGTGGAAATTTTGAGTAGTTTGGAGAATTGGCAAATACCACCTTTGGCTGGCCCCAGAGTGGGGTGAGAATGGAGATTTTGCAGTATTCTTCCCCCAGGAGTGAGGAGGGAATGGGGATTTTGCAGTATCCTTCCCCTGCCACGCCCACCAAGCCACGCCCACAGAACTGGTAGGGAACATTTTTGAATTTCAGCCGTGGGACAAGGGAATGCTCATCGTATTTATAGATGACATAAAATGTTGTGGTCTAGCCAATCCTATAGAAGACAGAAAGAGAAGACAAAATGATTTTAATAGTTTGAAGAAATGGGCTGAAAGTAACAGAATGAACCCTATGTGGGCTCCTGCTGTTTTTGTCAAAATGAAGAAAGCAGCCACGTGTCAGAAGCTCCAGTCATTTGGGAAGTAAATGCAGACATACCGTACATACAACAGGAGTTGGGCAATGTGATGATGTTTTATTTTTCAGACTAAGCCATTTGATACTTCCACCCTCAGTGCTGCTAACTAAAAAACACACCCTAGATAGAAGAAGCTGAGCATTTTTAGCCTTCAGGGGGAAAGAAATTCTGGGAGCAGAAGTACTCTTCAGATACCTGAGAAATGTCACATAAAAGGGGGTGAAGAACTGTCCTCTCCTTCAAAAAGTGCAAGACGGAGAAATGGATTTAAATTAAAAGAAGGAGATTTTAATTGACTGGGGGCGGGTAGAGATTTTCTTGCAGTAAGAGCAGTTTGGCGCAGATCACCAGAGAGGCGGCCAGATTCTTCTTCACTGGAAAGATTCAAGGGAGAGGTAGACAGTCATCTCTATAGGATGCCTTAATTTGGATGCATGCATATAATTGGGAATTGGATTCAGTGGTCTAGATTGCCCTTTCCAATTCTCAGATTTTCTGGTTCTTTCATTGTAATCTTGAGAAGAACAGCAAATATTAAATGTATGTGGATCCTGGGTGACATAGGCTCTTCACAACTGCCTAGGATAGATCTTATTCCATAAGTTCTTGGCTGCTGTTTAATAAAAGGAAGCAAACAACAAAAGGTATTTCTGGGTAGCTGGCAGTACCTATCAGTCCAAAGGCATGGTGTAGATATTCCATCTTTACATACAGGGGTGGGTTCTAATAACCTTGCTGCCGGTTTGCTGCCTCACGCATTGCGTGGGCGCACTGCGTGGGCGCACCACATGGGCACGCCGCGTACTTTAAAAAGGCTTCTTTTAAAAAGTACTTTAAAAAAGCTTTGCCGCATGTGCAGAAGCCATGGGGGCATGGCAGGCCCAGGTTGCTAACAGTTCCAGCGAACCGGACTGCCAAGTTACTAATGGTTCTGTTGAACCGGGCTGAACCGGTAAGAACCCACCTCTGCATGATAAGTACAAAGGCCTCAGAATTTCTCCCTGCTTTTATAAGAAATGGAATATATCTATGGTTTGGTCCAAAACTATAAGGAGGGTACTCATTACTGTGTGGCAAATAAGTCCTGATTGACTGGTATTCTTCTGTGTTCAATCACTTATTTGGGAAGGGCTGTTGGTTCTTTGCAAATATTATAAAATCACAAACGTGTGTGGATGCTCCCATTGTGCCCTAGTATTCTGATCTAAAAATAAGCGGAACAGACCATCCGTTCCCTGCTGCCTTTTCATTGTGAAATCAGAACACTTGGACAAAAAAAATAAAAAGGCTGGTCATCTGGAAGTTCTATAAGAAGGCATCAGACACCCCCACCCACACAAATGCACTCATTTAACTTCCTTCTCAGGAGAAAGTTTCATTTATGGAGAATGAATTTTGTTTCAAATTATTTCCAAAGAGAATCACTGGGGGTGGCTCGGGTTATTATTACCCTAAAGTTATTGCCCTTAATTATAATTTGAATCAAATAAAACGTCCTGCCAAAAAAAAAACAACCAACAACCTTCCCAATTCACTGCAGGATGGGTGGCAGAGGATCATGGGGAATGTGGTTGGCTAATGAAAAATTCCACTGGGAAACAACGGGGCTAACTTTCTGGCAAATGATAGCAATGCACCAATTCTATGCCAGGAAGCATTTGTTTAATCAAAACCAGCATTTGCGCCTTTGGAAATATTTGTTTTTGATTAATAAACAATTTCTGGCTTCGCATTTATACCCCAAATATGTGGAATGCTTCTTGTATTCTTGCTTCTTTTTTTTTAAGTAGGCTAACAATGCTCTTCAAATACGCTTAGTCCATATGCTGGAACAGATCATGATAATTAAGGTAAATAAAGAGTTCATATGTAAAAAACAGAATTATTTCAAAGCTCCCCCATCACGGAGGGTACTTAACACCACCAACCTATGCATGTATTCTTTAGAAGAAAGCCCCACTTATTTGCCCGATTTACTTCGATAAACTAATATAGGATTTCAGCAGGGGTGAAATTCAAAAATTTTCCCTACCGGTTCTGTGAGCGTGGCTTGGTGGGCGTGGCAGGGGAAGGATACCCCACTCCAGGGGAAGGATACTGCAAAATCTCCATTCCCTCCCCACTCCTGGGGGAAGGATATTGCAAAATTTCCATTCCCTCCCCACTTCCGGGGCCAACCAGAGGTGGTATTTGGCAATTCTCCAAACTACTCAAAATTTCCGCTACTGGTTCTCCAGAACCTGTCAGAACCTGCTGAATTTCACCCCCGGATTTTAACCTAAATCTAAGGGAAGCTCTGGGCTTTAATTTGTCTATTATATTCATAATTATAATGTTTTTTAGAATTAGATAGATTTTACTACTTTGTGACCATTTTACTTTCTTCAGATTTTTCACAGATGTTTTACCCAAGGCAGAGTTTTGAAATTCATTTCAAGCTTCCCTCAAGGTAATCATATGTGATTCACTGAAAATACCTTAGAATTACATAAATTAAAAGGTTACATTGGCTCTTGCTTTTTCAGATCTTTCAAAAATCAAACAAAGATGTGGGATTTTTGTATCCACTTCACCAGTAGATTTCTTTAAAATAAAGATAATCCGTTTGTTAAAACTATTTTAGCTCTATTCTCCAGCCAACATAACTCCCAAACATGTTTTTTAAATAAGCTAACTATAAACAAGGCAGTTCTTGCTGGTAAGGTATTTGATTTCAAAATTGAAATGCAAAAGAAAAATGGGTGAGGTGAGGAGAAGAAACAAATAAATTCATGCACCCTTAAATTACAAAGTTTATGACAAGCATATCCTTCGGTATTTTCCTGCTAAGAACAGTTGCTTACAAAGCAAAGCTTATATTTACATGATTTATGCCAAAATTAAGCACTTAATTAAGAAATTTAGATTAAACTAAGAAATTAAATTAAGAATTTTTATTGATTTCTATGGGAGGAATTTCAGAGAAATTAATGAGATTTAAAACTATTCAATTCTGCCAGCTGAATTCTGATTTCGGAAAAAATGTTGTTCTATTGCCCAGCTAATATTAAAAATGCCCTAAAGGAAGGGACACGTGTAAATCAGGGGTGGGTTCCTCTTACCCTTCCTACCGGTTCGTGTCGAAAGTGCCCATTTTGTGCATTCACGCACGCTACACTCGTGCGTGTACCCTTGTCACTTAAAACTCTCTACATATGCACAGAAGGCTTTGGGCATGCACAGAGGGTTGTTTTTGGGCTGATTTGAGGCCGAAACACTGATTTTGAGCCAGAGGACTGGTTCGGAGGCGTGGCTGGCTGTCACTGTCGGTTTGGCAAGGGGGGGGGCAAATTCCCACTACCAGTTTGGGCAAACTGGTCCGAACCGGCAGCAACCCATCACTGATGTAAATTGACTGGTTATGAAAGTTTCACTTAAAGTTATATAAAAATGAATTTATATCTGTCAAAACATATACAGTGCCAATCAGAAGCTCCTGGGCTTGTTTTATGTTAAATTTGGGTATAATTGAACTGGAAAATATTTCTTACCACATAACTATAGCCAGTTGTGCACTTTGGGGTAGATGTATATCTAAATATAAAGTCAATCATCCACCAAGAAAACCCACTATTTATTCTCAGATATCAACAAGGATTTCTGAGAGATTTCAGAGGAGGAAAAATGTATGTTCCCCAAGCAGCATAATTATGCTAACATTTTGTTACTACTGGATAAAAAGCCTACATATTATTGGAAACCCAATAAATGAAACTAACTGCTCCCTAACTCTGAATTGGGAGCTACCCAATTATTCATAAACAGTTCCTTTAAAAAGTTGTCTTTTGACATTGGCTTACCAACCCTTATTCTCTAATTCCTATAATAATAGTATATAAAGCAAAATTGTCCCAAAATACTCCTCGCACAACTGTGGAAACATATAAATGCCCCCTTACTGGAACAGTCTACTTTTCTGAAATGTACCTGTGGGGTGGGTGGATAAGTGTACACCAGCCCCAGAAGAAGGAACAGAATTGGGAATACCCCCTATATAAAAGCCATTTGGTAATTATTATTTCATTATTCGCTGAAGATCCTATCCATGGACCCAGACAGACTGCCCAAGCTGTGCTTCGAAGGACAATTACACAAGCAACTTTACACTTGGGCCACCCAACTTTCATTTCTCAATATGGATTCTCCATCCAATTTCTAGTCCAATCAGATCAAGGAAGGCCAAGAAAGCTTTCAAGAATTATTGATGTGACTGCCCAAGATGGCATTAAAGCCCTTAAATGCGTCAAGTCTCTGAACTGGCTGGCTCAATTCAAATCAGTCTCCCAGTTACAAAAATATTTAACCACTTATGTGCCTCAACATCTCAGAAGAGCTTTTTCTAGACAGCTGGACTTCATGGCAAGATCTGTGAAGTTTCAGAGTCCCACTTGAAAAATATTGTGCATTTGTGGGGCACCAGTCACTGAAGACAGTGGGCACATTCTTGTTGATTGCAAATTGTACTCTCCAGGAAAGGTTGCTTATTTAGACCCATATTTATACCCTCAAAACTCCAGATGAATACTAGATGGAAACAAATACAGAAAACTACCCAGAGTAAATAGTAACCCTAAATAAACTTCTTATTTTCGATTGCTTCAGTTACCTTCTCCACAAATCACTGCATACACTTCCTTTATGTTTATTTAGGGTGACCAGATTTGCATTGCGAAAAATGCAAGGCCACTATATCCACCCACCCACAAACAGTTAAGATTTCTCTCTCTTTCTGTGTCCCCCTTTCTCTCTCGTTCACACACACAGCATACACATCTGGAATTTTGCAGTCCAAGTCTCCTGATTAGAAAAATCTCTTGGAAAAGAAGAAATGTAAAAACGAATATAAAGTGATGAAACACAGAAAAGGGCCCCTGCTTCCACGCATTCTGTCACCATTGAAGAGTGTCAATTCCATTCCATTAATGTGAGGAATCTTATTCTTTATCAATTCATTTATTCATTACATTTATATCCTAATTCCATCGTTTCTTCAGGGTCTCAACTATTTAATTCCCATAGCAGCAGCCTTATGTATCTTGTGTAATCACCAGGAGTGAAACTCAATTCAAAGAGTCTTTTTTTAAACTCTTCCTACATCCAGGTATACAAAACATTGTTTTTGAATTCAATAATTTTCCAAGTCTTTCAGGGAACACACAAAATCTCCAGGTTTATCTCTTTTTTAACTACTTCAATGCTTTCTTCACATGAAAAAAAGGCCCTAAAAGAGAGCAACTTAACTAAGCTTCGCAAAGATCTGTTTTTGGAGGCAGGAGGCCTCCTTTATTACCCCTTTCTTTTAAAGGATGGACACTCAGATGAAACAACTGTGCTTTTATTGTGGCAATATGTACCGTGCAGAAAAGCAACTTGCCAGTTGGGGTAGCTTTATTACCTTAAATTTCTCCTCACAGTGTATACCGCAAATCAAAAAGGAAAGAAAATAATGGAGATAAAGCTGGCCAATAATGAGGAATTTTGGGCTTCAAAGAACAGGATGTTCTTATTTACCGAGTAAAGCCAATAAAACAACAAAGAACACGGTACCATTAGAAGTCCACATTGAGGACACGTCACAAAAAGAAGGCTAGGAAATATTTGCAGCAAAGACAGCATTGGGAAGCATTCTTACTCATGTTACACACCCTGAAAAATAAATCAATTGAAATCCCTGCCAATTCACTGTTCGTCACACCATCCAGTTTTTTTCAGTCTACAACCAGGGACTGTTGGACCTGGCATTGAAAGAGGACTTAACACTGTCCGTTGACCTAACGCGGAGTTGCCTTGTCTTCTTTATTGGACAGAAAGGACTTCAGAGCAGAAGACTGTATGGAAAAACATTCAAATGAACAGAGTGATCAGAG
This sequence comes from Pseudoxenodon macrops, assembly GCA_032467955.1. Taxonomy (NCBI): domain Eukaryota; kingdom Metazoa; phylum Chordata; class Lepidosauria; order Squamata; family Pseudoxenodontidae; genus Pseudoxenodon; species Pseudoxenodon macrops. The sequence continues at coordinate 108,023 of JANHFT010002918.1, read as the reverse complement.
AGTAAAGACAAGCTTATGTGTCCCGTTTTCTGTTTTACTCATCCACAGCTGGCTTTTACAATTATATTTAACAAGTACTACAAGTATCCTGTCTTTGCCAAAATTCAGGCGCCTTGAACGAGATGCCATCCGGGATATGCTTTTCTCTTTTATTTTTTTCACTGCCCCTCATTTATTCTTAAGATGCTCTCCACCTGCTTTCTCTCCTTCTGCCTCATCCTTCACCCCTCCCTGTGTTGCATTTTCCTTATCCCAACTCTCTCTGCCGCCTCCTTTCCAGGCAATGGCACTTCTTTCTTTTTGAAAAGTCTTGACTTCAGGACACCTTTTTCTCCCAGAGACTATTGAGAAAGCTCTAGATATGAATCCAGCAGCCCATCCTTAGCAGCACTGCTGATCACTTGATCATGGAACATAATTTCATATCCCTCTCTTATCTCTTATCTCTACTCTTATCTCTACATATTACTACTATGATAGCAGTCTTCCAATATTTGAGAGGCTGCCACAGAGAGGAGGGGGTCAAGCTATTTTCCAAAGTACCTGAAGG
>JANHFT010002918.1:55899-67256 GCA_032467955.1 Pseudoxenodon macrops | reverse complement strand
CTATCTATCTATCTATCTATCTATCTATCTATCTATCTATCTATCTATCTATCTACCTACCTACCTACCTACCTACCATCTATTTATCTATCTCTGTCTATCCGTACTGCAATGGTCCCTCATAGCATCTAGATTCAAGAAAAGACATAAGAACAATATACCCATATATTCCAATCTCTGTCTACAACTTTCAAAGAAGTATTGTTAGAAAAAGGGCTATGGATGTTTATAAGCCAGTAGGCAATTTTAGAGGCATCAAGGGGTCTGCTATGGTTTTGCTAATGAAAACCAAGGAAAGGAGGCCCTATACCTGGGAACAGGTTTAAGGCCCACATAGTAGCACAGCCTATGGGAGAGATGACCATATGCAAGAAGCACTATTGTCATCAAGTTTATGAAAACCAGAGAGCAAGATGAAAGGTTTAGCAATTCTCGAGAGGGAAAGAGGGCAATTTTTCTGGATTAAAAACTGTTGGAATCTTTCAAAAATTCTACAAATCCCTTGATATATTAAATGTCAGTTTTAGTCATTAGCCCCCACTGTATTTGTTCAGCCCTAAATAAATAGCAGCCTTGTATCTTCCAGATTATCGTATTTTGAGACAAATTGCAAGATATTTATACCAATGGCATCCAGTTGGAAACATTATGTTTCTAAATAATTGTTAATCTAAATATGTGGATTCTTTTTTTTTTCCCTAAGTAGTTTTCCAAGACTGCGCTTGTTATCGCCAGATGCATCATTCTTTCTTCAGAAATATATTAAGAGTAGGATCATCATTGGAAGCATGTTTTATAAGCAGTTTTAAGTAGGATATCTATTTATGCAAAAGAGTGACAAACAGGTATTAAAATCTTTAGCTATCTACTCACCCAAAAAATATGTACAGTAAGCATTAAAAAAAATTCAACAATATTCCTCAAGTAACTTTGTATTTTTTTCTCTTCTCGTTGACATTTCCCATCTTTATTATTTTTGTGATTGTTCTTTTTCTTTCTCTTTTTTTCTATTAATAAAAATGAAATTAAAATAAATGCTTCTCTAGCCTGGTGTAGCTTAAGCAAGATTCCCTATCAGGCAGTTCAAATGCTTTAAGCTACCTGTACAGAGTGAGGAAGAATCATATTATTGTGGATAAATCTGAAGAAGAGAATAACATTCATGATTTTTCCCCCTCCAAAAAAATAATAATCCCCATGCTATAAATCTCATGAACATTCTCATACAACAATTGAATGTCAACACTTAAACCTGGGCAATCAATTCTCCTAAATGACATGTGGTATGTTTCATTTTGGTCAGCCTTTCTCAACCTTTTGAACCTGGAGGAAACCTAAAAATAATTTTCTGTCCTAGAGGAATCCTTGTACATTCAGACTCAAATATAGGCCAGAAGTTACAAAATGATTATATTGTATAGACATGTATGTATACATTAACAGTATTCTTAAACTAAAAAATAAAGAATTAAACTTTTTCCTTTCCCCTGCCTTCTTCCCTCCTTTCCTCATCTCTCCCATATTTATGTGGGTGGCTCATACTGCCGCTGGTGCCCAGGCCAACTCAGCCCCAGATACCTGCCACCTGTCTGAGACACACACACACACACATCCTTGGGTTCCTGTGTCTGAAGAAAAGCAGGTGTACCCAGCAAGAAGTGCCCTGACTTGGAAACTTAGGGAGCATCTCTCCCTCATCCTCTCTCCCTCTCATCCCATCTCCCTCTCCCACTACCTGTTGCTCCTCTCTCTCCTCTCTTCCCAACTCCTCACTTGCTTACTTCTCATTTCTTAGCTTGGCTCACTCTTCACTCCCCAGCTTGTGCTTGCTCTAGCGGGCCATCCCAGTATTGGATGTTGCAAGTTTTTTGTTTGGTCTCTGCTTTTTAAAAAAAGTAAATCATGACCTCCAGGGAACCCCTAGTTATGATCTCTCATAAACCCCTAAATTCTACCAAACCCCAGTGGAGAAACCCTAGTTCTGGGTCTGCCGACACAATAAGGAGGAGGGGAAGAAACACTACTGTTTATACCTCATCCTAAAGTTGCCTCAAAAAAATGTTAAAGCAGGGAAACTATCCAGAAGGCAGTGTGAAAAAGGAAGCATATTTTCTAGCAGACTGGTTTTCAGTAGAACTGTATGCTTATTCCTGTCTGCTTTTTTCCACATTCAGATTTTTTTTTAAATAAGATCACTAAAGGAATATCTAATTGTTATGTGTTTCCATTACAAGACCCCCTCTTGAAAAATGAGCCTGACATTCAACAGTGTTTCAGCAGCAATAGTTATAGGGTGATTAACTGTACTGTGAGAAGGGGCAGGCCTTTGGGGTTCATTTGATGGTTGAGGAAAAACAATGCAATGGGGCTACCTAAGTTTTTCCCCTGAAAAGCATAACGTTGCTTTTCCAATTGCTTATTAAGAATTGGCTGCTACCAGAACACAGTTGTACTGGTAGATTCTAGGAAAAGGATATAAGGAAAATAGCAAATATTTGTTCAGTCTAGGTTGCAATATTGCAAATGTACAAACTAGCTGGATATTGGCAGTTGACAAAGGTACCAGGTTTTATATTTATTTGTTTGTTTATCAAATTAACATAGCTATGCAACAAGAGCTGCCTTAAATGGGGGCTATCTTGAAGTTCCAGAATGAGGAAAACTCATAGGATAGCTTAGGATGCTGCTTTTGGCCACATCCATTACTACTGGCCTAGCGCAAAGGTCTTCAAACCTGGCAACTTTAAGTCCTGTGAACTTCAACTCCCAGTATTCCTCAGCCATCAATGCTAGCTGAGGAATTCTGGGAAGTCCACCAGTCTTAAAGTTGCCAAGTTTGGAGATCCCTGGCCTAGTGACTGACAATAATGAAGTTAAACTTTATACTACTTCAACAATGGCAGAATGACAAGAGGCCCTCACAGAATCACTCAGCCATTGTTGAAGGGATATAAAGACCATCTTCATTGCTGTTATTTTAGCACATCATTACTCTACAAAACACCTACAATAGTTTAGTTTTATTTGATTACATGATTCTGGAAGACGTCCATTAAGTCACTAAAGGGAAATGACCTTAGAGATACACAGACAGTTTTAAATATAAAGTTTCTCATCTATAATTCTTGCTATTAATTGATCAATAGAGTGACATTTGAGTGAGGCTTGACCTGTGATGAATTATATATATATATATATATATATATATATATACCTATATGTGTGTGTGTATATACACACACACACATTGTTATTAAATGATCAATAGAGTGACATTGGAGTGAGGCTTGACCTGTGATGAATTACATGTGTGTGTGTGTGTTTGTTTGTGTGTGTGTGTGTGTGTGTGCGCGTGTGTGTGTACGTGTGCGTGCGTGCGTGCATACATGGATACACAAATTTCCTTGGTCAATGTGTCATTAATTTCATAAGTAACTGAAGCTAGATAATAGGACAGCAAATAGTAACAGCAATAGATAATAGTATAATGTAAACACTTTTTAAACAAAAGGGGGGGTTATCCCTAGTTTTGGAATTCTAGCAGCTTTTAAAAAATGGATTCTGAATAAAGCAACATCTTTTGGTTTGGATATTATACTGTCCCCATTTACAAGAATGAATAGAATGGACAAAAGAGTATTTTTAGTAGTTGAATTTCAATGAGAAAACCAGAAATAATAATTTATACTTTAATAAAAAAACAAACACGTTGTTGTGGAAGTGGTATAGTCCAGCATAGCTTCCATGTATCTTTTCAGCAGGAATAATAATATAATATTCGGAAATTGTGTGTGCCAAGGCTATAAGCTTGTGGAAAAGCATGACCTGGCATACGATTTCTTTATTAGCTGGAGTAGTCTCAGAACAACTGGATCAACAATAGCCAGTGAACTTTGTGAAAGTCAGAATGTAAATTCACGTCTTTCCCATTTACGTTTCACCTGTATCAATAGCATCTATATGGGTGTTCAGTGGTGTGCGGAAGCCAACTCATACCAGTTCACAGGGAGACAGTTATTAAATTTTATGGAATTTATGAGACAGTTAAGAGCACAGCTGAAGTGAGTCTGGCAAGCGGATTAGCTGTTTGGCAGCCAGTGGCAGAGCACAGCAGCAGCAATGAAGCTGGCTCTATTGGTGAGATGTGGAGACGTGGGAGGAGCTTGGTAGCGTGTCTTTCTGGAGAGAGGTAGTTGTGAAAGACTAGGTAGCAGCAGTGGATCAGGTATTTTAACTAAATACACACATCTAACACACAAACACACTCATAGTTATACATACTGTATATGCCAAATTCAAATGCACAACTCTAAGCAGCTAACATTATTTTGAAACAAGATAAAAACAGTATATCAAACTTATATAACATACAGTGGTAAAATCCAAATTTTTTACTACCAATTCCATGGTTGTGACTTGGTGGGCATGGCAGGGGAAGGATACTGCAAAATCCCCATTCCCTCCCCACTCCTGGGGGATGGATATTGCAAAATCCCCATTCCCTCCCTACTCCTGGGGGAAGGATATTGCAAAATCCCCATTCCCTCCCCACTCCTGAGGGAAGGATATTGCAAAATCTCCATTCCCACCCCACTCTGGGGCCAGCCAGAGGTGGTATTTGCCGGTTCTCCAAACTACTTAAAATTTACACTACTGGTTCTCCGAACCACTCAAAATTTCCACTACCGGGTCCTCCAGAACCTGTCAGAACCTGCTGGATTTCACCCCTGATAACATATGTAGAAGTCAAGAAAAATAAGCCAACCAATTTACCAGACTACCACTATCTGTCTATATCTGTGTTTACTGTATGACCACACCCTATGAGCTTAAGACAACCTTCTGATTTTTGGAATTTTACTTTGTTGTAATTGCAGAGACTATCATAAATGTTCTTAAACTTCCACATTTGCCTAAGGTATATAAGCTTTGAGATTTGCATTGATCACTTGAGAAACCTACAGCAAAATAGGTAGAAACACCACATAACATGTGTAGAAACACCACATAACATGTGTTGGAATCCATAATTACAAGGAATAATTCAGGGCTGATTTAGATCTATATATTGAGGTACATTCATGTAGAAGAAATTAAATAAACTTACATTTATTGGATTGTGGCCCACAAAATGCATACATGTGGAAAGCACATCTGTTCTTTAATCATAGTAACAGGCCTCTTTTCAAAATATATTCTCTGTTCCTAAAAAATTAAATATACTCTTGTGATCCAGTCATTTCCTGTCTCAGAGAAAAACAAGGATATCATTAGCAATTAACCTATAAACTAGAATCAATCTAACTTATGTTCACAGGGTACCCCAAACTGAATTATTGTATTTTTATATCCTTTGATTTTTATTTCTACACATCCTTGTGCATTTATTTGGCTTTAGTTTTTGGATGTTCCTTTCCTTCTGTGATAGAACATTATTTTATGTGACCTCAAACATGCTTTTACCAGGAATCTTCTAACTAAAAGCAGCTAGCAAAGTGTTTGTAACTATGAGACCATAACCACCTTTGATATATTTTTGCTTTTGTTGGCCTAATGCGTGGTGCATGGTGGAAATTCCGTGATGGAAAATCCATTTGGATAAAGCTCCAGAGAGGCCTGTCTCATTACCTCTATGCTTCAGATTGACTTATTGAGGAATGTACTGATTCCAGTATTATAATGGTAGCCAACTTATTTGAATCCCATGTGCAAGGTCACAATTGGAACAATTATTCACAACGTAAGAAGCCTTCTAATCTAGAGCAGCACTTCAGGCACAATTAAATCCAGGAGTCCATTGGCCAGAAAACTAGCAGTTGGGACCTAGGGTCAAGTTTAGAAATGCTAGAACAGTCTATTGTGTCTTTGGAGCAACATATAAGCCTAAGTGGGTTGTGAGGGTGGATAGAAAGGTAAGTTAGCATGTAATAGAGTAAATTTATGGAGGTAGATAATAGGTACAAATAAAGAGATAGGGAAGCTATGTAAAAATATTTAAATAGGCACCATATTGAAATCATTCTAGTTACATATTTTTATGGTAAATCTTGAATAGTATTATTACAAGCATTCTAGCAAGGCATAGATTCTTCACCCTATGGTTTACCATATTCCTATGGAATTTCCTATAGAATACCATATTCCTATATCCTAATGATGATAAATAACAGGGGAAAGAAATATGAGAATCAATTTTATCCCTGGAATGGCAGAATGTGTATGCCATACACAAATAAGACAGACAGACAGACAGACAGACAGACCAGTAGTGGGTTTTACTTTCCTCCACTACTGGTTTGGGCTGTGAATGTGTGCATGCACTTTGCATGTGCACAGCAGTTCTGCGCATACGCAGATCGTCCGTGATGCCACCGCCCCTACCAGTTCTTAGATTAGAGGAGAGCCGGTAGCAACCCATCACCGATGCATACATAATACATACATACATCACTTATGCCTCATTACATAGGCATTATATTAGCATCTGGAACATTGCAAATCACCCCTCGGTCATATCAGTTCAATCTCTGGCATAATAATAATAATAATAAGGCCAAGTCTAATTGTTTGGGATGTGCTATTATACAGGTACATAACTGTACATAATCTTTCTACCAGAAGATATGTCTGCCCCCACCCAAGTGACTGACACAGCACTGCCCCTCATAGTGTTCTTTCCTGACAGAGGGGCAGAAGTCACTAATACACTATAGAAAATCCCTGAATTCAGTTCTAGCCTTAAGCAGAGGAATAATACGGTGGGAAAGATTAAAGACAGATGAGGGAAAGCAGGCAGGTCTTTAATTGGAGAATGTTTTCTTTCAATACATGAGGAGTCATGACCCAATCTGGCTCTGGATGTGGGAGCAGATACCTACTTCCTGATCCATTTCACACATGTAGGAATTGACTTAGAAACGTATTTCTACACCGGGGCTTTTTTTTTTTTTTTTTTTTTTTACAATTTGTAGCTCAATCTCACAGGAGCAAAGGGGTTTTTACGAAACCGTAATCGCTGCCATGTTTCCTTTAGCAACCGTCCACAGAGTAAGTGTGGCTGAGGCGAATGGAGACTCCTGTCCTGAACCCTTGGCAAGATGCAAAGCTGCATGTTTGCCCCCCGTATTCCTTTCCACTACTTAATGAAAGAGTGCCTAAGAGATCTTTCCAGGGCTGCTGGTTGAAAACTTTACTTAAGCCTTCCTGACAGGGAGCAGCACATTCTTGCCTGATTGCATACCCTGAGCAATTTACATTGGAGTTCTGCTTTAATCATTACATGATGAGCGCATGACGTCGTCCCCATTCTTCTTGCTGCACAATGCAGGTCTTCTGGCTGCAGACATCATTGTGTCGCATCAATTAACTCAAGGGGAGACACAAGCACATCTGACTACTATCAGAAAAGTTTTTCCACTCTCAGGCTCCTAGTTGTTTTCATTTTTTCCATATGACCAACCATAGGGAGATAAAGTCTCTGCTCCTGGGATGTTAGCATATATTAGCATAATGTAATCCTGGGGAAAAGGATCATTCCAGCAAATGCTGGAGCAGAGGAATGGTGTAAAGATAAGTGGGGGGGGGGGGAAACCCTCTTTCAATTTGATATTTAATAATTCCATCTTGTACCACGTTAACATTGCAGATAGGGCTATTACAGGACTGAATAATGAAAGATGGGTTGGATACATTTGCTGCCTTGAGTTATTTTAAAAATAATAAAAGCAGGATAGATATAAACCAACAAACAAGTAAATAAAATTTCATTCATTCATTGTATATTTAGTCCTCTTCAGTTTCAGTGATGATTATTTTATTATTTATTTCATTTCAAAGTTTCTTCGGGAAGTCTGGGCGCACGAATAATTTTATAAGCGCTCTAAGTTCAATAGTTCGGCTTGACTTTTATCTTTCCGTTTATCCTTTTGTTGGCCAATTGTTGGAATTGGTTGGCTATCTAGCAGAAATGGTATTATCCATGCAAAATCACTCTCTGGTTTGGCCTATACACCAACAACAGACAGAATCCTCAAAATGTTCTGCTGAGGACAGAATATGGACATTGGGATGGAAACATGGTGTCAAAAATAGCATGGGATACCTAGAAGCATGAACTAAAGCAACATTTTGTTTCATATACCATTAATAGATTTTATTAATTGAATTTTAATACTACTATAATAAAAAATCATTCATGTCTTACTCATTAGCTGTTGCTGACATACAAACACCTTTCGCATTCCATATGAGTTTAAGAAAACAAGCTATGAAATTGATTGATGTTCAAATCAAATGGTTTGTATTGATTTGGCTATGAATTCTGCACTGAAATAATGTTTTAAAATAATTTAACATTCTTATTGATGTGTTCCCTTAATACATGTTCAATGAACAATACATTAATAACATATAAAGTTTTAGACACATCAATACTTCATTTGCACAAATATATGGCAAAGACTTCTAAGAGCTAAACATTAACTAAGCTAACAAAAGGGGAGGAACTCAATATAACCTGACAATAATAATATTTTCTTTCCTAAGAAGATTCACAATTCACACAATTGTTGATAAAGAGATTTTACTATACTCCCCATATTTAAAAAAGCCAACCACACACCATTAACCAGCTCAGCCTTCTCCCATAAACACTTTTTTAAAATTCCCACAGTAGCTCTTTTAATTTCTGAGAATCCTGGGCAGTATTTCTAACAGAAAGGAGCCAGCAAAGAAAATCTGAGAATTGCCAAAACAAGCCTTTTCACCCCAAAGCCATGGCTCTGTTTATTGCCAATCCCATTCCTTTCCAGCCCTAATGTCATAACCAATCAGAAAATAAAACTCAGCCTGAATTTCATTTTCACAGTGTCCTTTCAGTGTCCTGTCACACCATTCAATATCCTGTCACCAGGGAGGTTAAGATAACTCCCAATTACAGTAAACTAGATAAATCAGTATATTTGCTGAGTTCTGAATTCTTCATAGTGTTTACATGAAAGGATAATTCTTCAGAGTATTTATTTTCAAAGTTTTTGCTGTTACTTGGGAGAGAATGGTTTCAAACCAACAACTTTCTATTTACAAGGCAGATATTATAACCAGATATTATAACCTACTATAGCACTGTATAAATACAGTTCTAAAAAATATTAGAAACAGTGGTTTAACTGAAGGGACATTCCTGTATTTAGTTTTTTTTAATATATTACAAACTTTTAAAACAGTAGAAGATAATAGAAACTTAGCAATTACTAAGCATTGTGGTCACCAAGTGCTACATCACATAAAACTCAACATTTGTAAATGGCATCCACGCAGTCCTAACTATCATCATAACACCAAGACACAGAGCCCATTAAGCAGGACATGAAAGGACTTCCAGGTAAGGAGTTGGGAGTACTGCAAGGGAGTGGGTGTGGCCTGGCAGTTCTAATGCAGGAGGCATGCAAATTGGGGGGGGGGGAGATGCTACAATGTGGCATAAGCAGTGGTGGTATTCAGCCAGTTCTATTTGGATCATGCGATCCGGTAGCGGTGGCTGCAGGAGGCTCCGCCCATCCACTCGGATGTCATCATATCCCGTTTTGGATGCTCTGTGCATGCACAGAAGGCTCTTCGCATGCTTAGAGGTGGCATGAGTGTGTGAAGCAAGTGCGCGCTTGCTCACATTTGCGAACTGGTAGCAAAGTTAAGTGAATAGCACCCCTGGGCGTAAGCTCAAGGAAGACCAGGAAAAAGGATGTTGGATGCATACATGCATGCTAATGCAGAGAAGAGAAGACTGGTTGGTGCAAGCAAGCAAAGGGGAAAATTGGCCACAGTGTATATGAGTAAAGAAAGGCCAATGGGTGGGAGATTTACTCAAACAACTGAAGACCTTCCTTGCTCGCTTCCACATTGACTTTGTGTTGTGGGAGCTGGCAGAGAAGGTTGCCAATCATGTGAGTATGGGATAGTGCAGCCAGTTGTAAGTGTGAACTGGTTGCCAAGTGCCCTAATTTTTTACGTGTGACCGCAGTGGTGTTGCAGCAGTCAGAACATCTAGGACCAGTCATAAATCCCTTCGCTCAGTGCCTTCGTAACTTTGAAGAGTTGCTGAATGAATGGATTTAATTCGAGGACTACCTATAGCCAGTTTTCAAAAGGAGCTTGGGGAGTTTCCCAGCTATGACCACCATTGGTCAGAGCAGCTTCTCCCTTCTCACAGATCCATTATTGTTCCTCAATTCACCAGGTTACTCAAGTAAATGAAGCCGCAGAGGAGACCCCCGAAATGCCTGCGAAGAAGGCTCCTTTTGGTGGTATCTCACTGGAGCTGGAGTGATGATGAAAGTGGTAAAAAGAAACTCTTATTCATTCCCTGTCACTAGACTAGGGATGAACTAAGTTCCAATAAAAAACAAAATTAGCTCAGTTTTTCAGATTTAGAGCAGGGTGGAGGGAGATTTGTTTTTTGTGTGACTTCCCTATCACTGGTTGCCAATATTGTAGTATTGTATGAAGAGGGTCTCCTGGAAGCTGGAATCTATCACTCCTTCCTAAAGACTTTCTTTGCAATACTGTGCCATTAGGAAAGGGTCGAATGAGGTATCATATTCCAATCCAGATGTTAATTTAGAGGAAAAATATGCAACTGACAAAATTTATGACTTTTCTTTGGCATCCATAACATAAAAGTCAAAAGCGGCAGCTCCAGAAGCTTAAGTTCTTTGTATCTTTTGTTTTATTGATTCCCCAGAGGCATTGGGAGTAGAAACAGTAACCTAAGGATGCTTCCTGATTTCTCTGTAGTGCTGATACTTTTAAGATGCTTGCTTGCTTGCCAAGACCCCGCCAATCATTTGTAGAAGACATCCCCAACTATGCTGCCTTCACCTCAGTGCAGGCCCACCGTGGGCTATCATAAAATTAGTACAAGGTGTCCTAGCAGACAGTGGATGATGATCGTTTAATGATTGGCACGACCGTAATATCTGGGGTCAATGATGGTTCTAAGTTGAGAATGACTGGTAACACATTCCAAAATATGTACACATACATACATATAGACACACTTATTTATTTGATTTCATTTTTATGATTCCAGGTGGCTTACAATATGAACAACTACATTGCATGAAATACAAAATGTAAACAACAAAAATAACACACATAGCAGCTGGACATACCGTATTTTTCTGAGTATAAAACGCACCTTTTCTCCCCCTAATTGGGGCTGATAATTTCGGTGTGTCTTATACTCCGAATGTAGCTTTTTCAAAGCTTTTTTTCAGACCTAACGAAGTGAGTGAAGAGTGAAGCGATCTTTGCAGCCTTTCATTGCTACTCCCTCCGAAGAAGCTTTTTTTTCAGCCCTA
>JANHFT010002918.1:27491-40142 GCA_032467955.1 Pseudoxenodon macrops | reverse complement strand
GACACTTCCATCAATAGGCACATGGAGATAAACAACAACTACATATCATTCAAAAGAGACAATCAAAAAGCCAAAAGGGAAACCAAAAACAATCTGCTCACCAACAATGAAGACCTTATGAACATAATTTAACACCAAGATTAGCATTAGATCAACCATCAAGAAATAAACAATACCTCAATCAAGGAACCACCAACTTAGACAAACAAGGTAACAGTAAACAACAGCCTAATCAAGGAACTTCCAAGGCCATTCCCAACAACACTAACAGAGCAAGCCACTGGCATATAAAATGAGAGCCAACCCACTCTCTTCCAGCTCTGATGATGTTACCTAATTTGGTAATGAAACTTCTGTAAGAAAACAACCAAGCTCAGAGTCTACCAAGGTCCCTACAAAAAATTGAAATTACTGACATTCCTTTTAAATATTACAGTGATTTACACCATTATAATAACACACTTTCTTCATAATTGCATGATTAATGACCCTATGTTGTTACAACAGAAAAATAAAATAGAATTAGATAATGGTTCAATACAGTTTATAGACAAAGTACTGTGCTATCTATCTTAATTAATCTGTCGTGCAATTTACAATAATATTTGAAGCAGTTTAGTTTAGTCTTGGTGGTGTCAGTAAGGAAAGCAATATTATTATCTGATAACAAACCACATTATCTTACTGAATGAGGTACATTTCTAATCCATGGAGATAAAAATAGCTTATATTTTTTCAATGACTGACCCAGGTCTGGAGAACGATCTCCTCTTCCAATTCTGCTTGCCTTTTAAAACCTAGCTTTTCCCGTGTATTTATGTCCAATTGAATGAACTTGCCTTCCAACTCTGTTGCTCTGTTGTGTTCTGATTGTCTAATTATCCCATTTGATTATTATTTATATTTTATACTCTGAGTTCTTAAAAATGTGGGATTTTTTTCTTTATTGTTCATTTCTGTTGTACAGTCATACTATTTGATCAGGTCTATAAATCCATGAAAGAGAGATGGGGGGGATGATTGTTAGATGAATGGTATACAATTTATGTTGGTATTTGACCAGTATAAAGTAAAATATGCAAACTTTAACATAAAAACTAAAAACACTGTCTAGAATATAGGAGGACAGTGACTATGATGTTAAAAATGGTAAGTTAAAATTGCTATAAAAATTACTAAAGTTATTAACTATAGTTAAAATTCAACAGATAAATAAAATCTTATATATACTGCTATTCAGAAAGATGAGATCCTTAACACTATAAAACCATGTAATACTTTAAGGCTACAAAACTGAGTAATTGGAAATTAGATTCAGCAGTACAATAGCCAGATATGTGTTGAAACTGATTAGCTTTAGCTGGCAGACAACAGCAGGTATATTTTGTGTGCACCAAACTTGGCAACATTATGTGTTATAGGGGGTTACAGCCAGAAAACAATAGAGAGCTGTATTGAATTGTAAGTCTTTGTGATCTGATGATTCGTGGAAGAATCCAGGTACCCTATAAAATGGGCAGAGGAGGGGATGCTCATTTGGCCATCAGTAACAAGGATTCAAGAAATTAGTAGGAAATAAATTTGTAGACAGCAAGGAAGATGACCTTGTTGGAGATATGCACACTCTGTTGCCAAGGCAACAAGAAGTAAACCTGTCCCGTTGCAGACCAACAACACATACACCAGAGTTTTATTGCAAAAGAGAGTACTCAGGTTTGTGCAATTACAAACAGTAGCAGGCAGGGCACATGCAGTACACACACAGTTTTAAGCGTTCCTTGGAAACTTGCCTGTGAGTAAGTTTTCAGTAACTAGAATCCAAGCAGTAGGCAGAAACATTGTCAGGATATGGTTCAAAGGTCTCAGTGTCCTAGGTTTAGTTGTCTAGTTTAAAGTTATTCAGACAGGAGTTCAGGCCATATAGAAAGGGTTCTGGGTAGCGAAACAGTTGTTCCCAGCGAGGGATTGCTAGTAAGAGGTGGCTCTAAAACAAGCCATCATTGGTGGGAATGGCCTCGGCTTCCAAAGAGCTGCAGAGACTCTGGTTCTGCCTTTTGCTCAACACTATGTGCTTTAGGGATAGAGGTCCTTGATTAGATCCTTCACTTTCTGCTGCTCCAAATGCTCAGATCAGCTCCAGGGATCTGCCTGCTCCTCCTTGAGACAGGCTGCTGTTGCATAGGCTCCTCTTAAGCATCCTCCTCTGAGCTACCCCTGAGAAAAACATATTATAAATCTGCAACAGCCAGGTAACATTTGGAAGTAGCTCTGGAATTCAATAAACTGTAAGTAGTTGGAAGAGATACAACATAATCAGATTTGCAAGACCAAGAAAGGAGAATATTTGTAGCTCAGGGTTGAAATGAGAAATCCTTGGTGCACTCTTGAGCTTTATTGTTTATGGAGATTTTCAGTCATCCAGGTCATGGTTGTCTGAAAGGTACTTTTTCAACAGGCAAGTGGATTTTCTGCTTTTTCTTTGAAGAGCTGAAGAAGCTTCTTGAATGAGAAGCGAAACGTCTTCAAAGAAAAAGCAGAAAGTCCAGTTGCCTCTTGAAAAAGCACCTTTGGGACTTGAGCTTGATTGTTTTCTTGTAGACTGTTAGATGTGGGTCAATCAAGAAGAGGCAGGACTCAGGAATTCCATAAGCAGGTTTTGTTGCTGGCTGCGGCTATTCGGAGACTGCTGGCAGACCGCCGGAGTGCCTTTTTTAAAGGGCTCCGACTAGCCTGCCAGCCACTGACAGCCGTTTATTTTTCCCGCTGCTAGATTAGCCAATCAGCGTCGGCTATGCAAATCCTTCGTACGTGTCTGCGTACGTAACATAGATGTTTCATTTCCTGCCTCTAGCACTGATTATGTTACCTAGATTGGGTGATGAAACATAGCAGAGTTCAAATAAATTAATAAAAGTTAATAATAAAAGTAACACCTCACTTCCCCGGAGTCAATTTACAGATGGCAAAACATCTTTTAAAGTCATTTTCCTGACACTGCCCAGCTAAGCCTGTCCAACAATAAAATTATCTCAAAAGAAAATAATGTGTTTCCTCTTTCTCCAGCAACTCCATTCAAGATAGACAGGTGAGAAACAAGATCCCATCTTATCTAGGTCCCATTTTTTAGTTGAGTTGCAATGTGGCCAAAAGGAGAAATATAGAAAAACCCAAAGACAACATAAAAGATCATTCTTTCCAAATAACTGACCTAAACCCAAAAGACTAATCATGAATTTCTGTAATAGAAAAACCTCCCTTTTCCATGTTTATTCAGAGGGAACAACGTAACATTTATTTCACACCAAAGCAAAATATGAACCAAAGCCCAATGTTCATTTTCTTTGAGGCTGAAAAGGCAGTGGTAAAACCAGAAGTTTTGTCATCAATTTAATGCCTTCAGAAACACGAGTCAGCTTATTTTTGTGTAAATAGTGTACATGTAGAATTGTGGATTTTGACGGTTGCTTTTAAATGTAGCTGAGTAGGGGAAATAGATGAATGTCACTTGCTGAACATTTTATTCTGTACTAACTATAAAGAAAGCTAGTTTTTTGTAGTCCTTAAATGACCACAGTTTTGGTAGTATGAAAATGTTTCAAAGTACAAAGCCACTGTGCTAGGCCTATTGAATTTTGGAAATATTTTTTTCAGCAGTCTGTGTTGTGTCTTGGTCTCTGTCCTACTGGGAGGAATGAAAGAAAGATGTGGGAGGGGATGCTCCAAACTTGGGACAGGGCTATAAGGCTGAGAAAATTAGAGTAGAAGACTGGATTTATACTCCTGACCACTTCCTTGTTAGTTTAGTTGGTTAAGGTTTTGCTGATTTTGCATCCCAGTGGATTTTGTTCTTTTCCATTCTATTTCATCCGGAATTTGCAAAATACATATATCTGGAGACACCGTCTGTATTTTTCTTTATGAATGCTCTTTTGTCAGGCAAAAGCTATACCCATTTGGCTTAATCAATGATCTCAAATGAAACAAAAAAATCCAAGAATGTCTGCATTTTAAATATAACGTTTTAATAGCCTAAACAGCTGTTAACATTTTCTTAAACAGTTTGCAAGCAAAGCTTTGTGATCATTGTTCTTCTTCATTTACCCCTTTAGAAAACACATTCAGGAAAAAGAAGGTGGGTGAAATAGAGTTCTTTCACATTCTTTGATTCTATGCTTTGGCATAAAATGAATATTTATATGTTTCATATAAAATGAAATTAGGCTTGAAAATGAATCTTACATCAACACTGTCAATAGATTAGCATCCCCCTTTGCAGCTGATCAGCTGAAGGTGTTTAAGGGGTCAAATATATTATTTTTGGTCCCCAACCCAAAATAATCTTCCACTTGGGACAGGTATCTAACTCTGCTGAAGATAACACCTATAACTCACCTAAATCTTTCTAGTATTTGTGAAAACATCAAATCAGAGGTGGGTTCCTACCAGTTCAGACCGGTTCTATGGAACCGTTAGTAACTTGGCGGCCCAGTTTGCTGGAACCGGTAATGACCTGGGCCTGCCACGCCTATGGCGCCACCGAACCGGTTCTCTCGGTGGCTCCATTATGTGACACCATCTTGGTTTTTTTAGTACTGCATATGTGCGCTGCGCGTAGCTAAGCAAACCAGCAGTAACAGGATCCAGAACCCACCGCTGCATCAAATGTGTTTTCAACACCATTTATAGTGCCCAAAAATGGTTTATGTATGCCTTCCATTGTTTTGCTGGATTAACAATGAGGAAGAGTTGCTGAGAAACGGGGAAGCATAAACTCAAATCTACATGATGATAGTGATGCTGAGTTAAATTTGAAAGTTTTGGCTCCTTTCCCTGAAAGCAGAAAGTGCGTGGGCTGAGCAGAACTCTTGGGGAACCTCATTCCACAGCTTGGGAACAGCACAGAAGATTCTCTCCACTGTGTGTTCAACAATGGATCTTGGCAAATAAAGGCATCTTTAAGAATACCACTAACTGGTTTTTTTTTATGCCTGAGAAGCATCGTGTCATGATAGCTATCCTTCACTCAATCAACTTTCAGTGCTTTGTGTATACCTTCCCAATCACACAATAGAATTTCCTTTGTTTAATCTTGTGTTTATCCCAAATAAAGACAAGATTAAACAAAAGAAAACAAAAGGACCATTATCCAGGCCATTCAAGATCATGGCAACACAAAAACACTGGGTATTTTCAACTAATCTCTTTTAGTTCTAACTTCTTAGGTGGAATCAAGCAATCAAGCAGTCCCTACTTACAATGTCCTACTTACTAATAATAATTTTGTTTCCTTGATCTTATCTGCATTTAGCTCAAGCTTTTAATTAATTAAGCCATTTAAAGTCTAGAATAAGCAATAAAGTTAGTTTTTCATAGGTTATTCTTTCTATAATCAGTCTTGATCCTGGTCTGTTGCTTTGTTTTGGCTTAGACTACTATAAGCCAATTTTCTTCCTTGGGACTTTTACCTAGCACTATTATCTTATTCAGCATAATTTTATGCCTGGCATAAACAATTTGTTGAGCATCTGGTGTTGAAATCATTGGTTTTATAATGAGCTCATCTTCAAGATACGGCTATTTAATAATCTAATCTAATTGTAAGTATTGACTACTTTCAAATATATTTTTAACCAAATTGTCTTAAATAAAATGGATTAAATATGTTTTCATCTCTCCCTTACTGTTGCCAGATATGACTTCTTAAAAAAATATTTTCTTGTTCTGAGGCAATCTGAAATCTGTTTGTTAGGTTTGTGGCATTTAGATTTACCAAGCATTTCACTCAGTTTGAAATTCTAGAAAGTTTTTGGTATATAGCTACTATTTACGGTTGCAAACTGGAAATAAAACCCTTTACGTTGCTCTTTATTTTGAATTGAATTTCTTCGTATGTTTTTCTTTTCTAAATTTATCCAATTTTGCTTATTACTAACCATGGCCCTTTTATTTATTATTCCTCTGGTTTCATAACTTTTCTTCACATCCAATAAACTGTGTTTTTCTTCCCTCTGTTTTTTCTATCTTTATATGAGAATATTTAAATCCAATGGCATGTGAATGTATTGTATTGACCTTGTTAACTTTTTCTCTGTAAAAGTAATTGTTTCCATATTGAGTGTTTGCTTGAGTGTGTAAATTATACACAGATAAACCGCATTTATACACCATTCAAAAGACACAATAAAGAAGTTAAGGAGAAAAAAGACCAGAATGTGTTCTTTCCATCAGCTAATATCCTGATAAACAGGGATTAACATCAGACAAACAATCAAGTAGAAAACAATACTCCAATCAAGGAACTGCCAAGGAGAAAACTATAATCCAACCAACACTAGCAGGGCAAGCTACTATATAAAAATAGGGAGTAAATACTCACTCTCCCTGATGTTATTATCTTTTTGGGTAATGAATTATTGCAAGCTCAGAGAATCCCAGGGACTCACAAAATACTTATTAACCTACTCAAAAGTTAACAGTTATTCCCGATTTTTGTGAATATAATTATCTAATCAACTTTCAACAGTGTGGATTTGAGCTAATTTCCGTCCAATTCAGGAATCAGATGAAAAATCTCCCAAACAGAAAAGGCAACTGTTAATATATCTGCTCTTTAGATGCTATATCTTTTAATGTCTTTTTCACTGATCAAATAGGACATATAAACTAGGAGTAGGTTTTTCTACCATTTTCTTTACTAAAAGGTCTAGAACAAATTCCACTGAGTCTGCAAGAATTACAGAATTACATATAAAGGCAGGCCAAGAAAATCAAGTAACAGTGCAAGACTGCAGGTACATTTAATCAATAATATGTACTTCAATTAAAAATATCCTTTAGATGCTAGGAATGGTATAGGCTTCTTTTCTTATTTGTTTGTGCTCTCCGACAAGAGCTCTATAAATGTTAATTTGCCTCAAACCAGAAGTTTCAAGATCTCCCCCTTGAGGAAGGTTTATGTAATTTTGTATTATAGTGGTTATGGGTATCTTCACTAGTGACTATTAGGAAGCATTACACAACTGGTTTAGTACTTGTTGGAACTCAACAGGCCTAGGTAGCCCCCATATCTTATTTGTGAGTTCAAATCCTGATGCAGAGTTGAAGAGACAATGTATAAGAACTAAAAAGAACTAAACTGGTTGTATAGTGTCTCCTAGTGCTCAATAGTGAAGATAACCACCATAATTTTTGTATAAAAACTGTCCTTGAAGACAGAAAGTGCTTAATTTCAGTTGCATACAGAGATAGACAACTCTTGTTCCCCAAGATTCTTGACTTCTATTTGAGGTTTTTTTTTAAATCTAGTATAAGCTTAATTTGTATTTAAAAAAATACTAGTTAATACAAATCTTACAGATAAATAGAAAAATATTTTTTAGGATTAGTGAAATAAATTTATAGACACAGTTACCATCAAAGAATTATAGATTCAAAACAGAGAGAGAGTGTGTGTGTGTGTATGTGGGCATGTATTTTCTTCTCCAACAGCATCTCTTTTTATATTCTTATGTCCAGGGTACTGTAACATGTCCAGATACAACCTTTTCATTTTTTATGCTGACGTGATATTGAGCATCTAGGAAGAACAGGTTGTGATAACTCTATTAATTTTCTGCACTTACATTTCTTCTGAAAGGCTAGAAACTCTCTAAGAAAACATTGAGAAACTCATATTTTGAAACTAATCTTCTGGATTAACCTTTGTATAAAAATACATTATTAGTTTTGGCTTTCTTCCTTTTGACCAACTGTTTTATTATGACTACTATATCATTGACTAAATTAGCTACTGTGTAGACCAGTAGTTCCCAATGTGGAGCCCATGCACTATAGGGGGGCAACTTTATTTTTAATGGGGGCAATTGGAACCTTGTTTAAACCAAGTTAATGGCCTTTTAGGCTTCCTCCGTGTGAGTAGGAGTTCACTTTTTGAATAGTAAGAATTATATGTCACAGGGGGGTGGTCATAAGGATTTTAGAGATGCTTAGGTGCGGCATGGCCCAAAAAAGGTTGGGAACCACTGGTCTAGATCATTTCTGTGAGTTGATTGCCCTTCTGTGTATCCTGGGAGCTCTTTGTTAGAAAAGCAAAAGGGTCTTTGCAAGTCATCCCAAGCGTAATTGAAGGTATAGCTCCAGGGGCTTCACTTTGGAATTACTATGAAGGGGCAACCAAAGATAGATCCTTCTCAGTCGGTTTCCCCAACACACACTTCTAGACTCTCCCCGTGAAGGCTTGCCTAGGCTTTTATCTCATCTTGTTTCAACAGTGGACAAGACTCTTCTCAGACTTCTAATATCTGCTGAACCCCCTTGGAAATTACTATAATCTCTTCTATGTTTGATTCATTATCATATTGTATTACAGCCTGGCTTTTATTGTGTTGTTGTTTTTTAAATCAAAAATTGCATCAGAGCAGATACCGTGTGGAAATAAACCTAAATAAACAAGCCTTTCCTACATGGACTTACCGCCTTTTACCCTCTTTTCTCTCTCCTCTAGCAACTAATGGTTCATTTGCGAAAGCACAGTGAAATTCTGCTAGAACTGGAAAATGGAATCAAGAACTCTCGCAGGCTGGAGGCCTTATGCAGAGATTTTGAGATGCAAAAGGTCTGCTACCTTCCCCTCAATATCTTCCTTCTCAGGCCACTGCATAGGCTGATGCACTACAAGCAGATAATGGAAAGGCTCTGCAAACATTATCCACCCAATCATGGGGACTTCAGGGATTCCAGAGGTAAATGCGTGAACTCTTCCTGTAGCAATTCTCTTAATTTTAAATTTTGGAGGAAGTGACTTGACTGTTTTCTTGGAGAGCAGGGATCTAACTTGAGTAACAGCAAGTACTTTGCATCTTTAACAGAAAAAAAAGCATTTGTTACATGGAATTAAAATATGCTTGTTTCTTTGTTTTCTGAATTTGCTTTATTGTTTCTGTTGAGTTTTAGTTATAAGTCCTGAGTCTTTTTATTATGGCAGCGTTATAAATTTAATTATTTCAACTCCTACCCTCAAAATGACGCTATAGAGCACTGCACACCAAGACACAAGAACAGTTTTTTCCCGAATGCCATCACTCTGCTAAACAAATAATTCCCTCACCCCTGTCAAACTATTTACTAAGACTGCATTACTATTACTATTAGTCTTCTCATCGTTCCTATTACCATCTCCTCCCACTTACGACTGCAGGTCTGTAACTTGTTGCTTGTATCCTACAACTTCTTATTGATAGTTTCCCTATGACTATCATTACGTGTTGTACCTTATCATTCTTGACAAATGTATCTTGTCTTATGTATACTGAAAGTGCATGCACCAAAGACAAATTCCTTGTGTGTCCAATCACACTTGGCCAATAAAGAATTCTATATTGAATAAATGTCACTGTACAGGTGGTTGTCACTTAACCACCCCTCATTCAACAACTGTTCAAAGTTATGATGGGAGTGAACAAAGAGACTTATGACTGGTCCTTGAAGTCATTTCCATTTCAGTATCCTTGCAGTCATGCAATAACAATTAGGATGGTTGGCATCCAGTGTGTATTTATGACAGATATAGCATCCCCATGGTCATGGGATCACTATTTGCAACCTTCACAGCTGGCTTCTGATAAGCAAAGTCAATGGAGAAACCAGCGGGAAATTGCAGGTCACAGTAAGATAATATTGCCTTTAACATGCAGGGATTCATTTAACAATTGCAATGACCACTAATATTGTAAGACAATCATTCATTACAGGTAGACCTCACTTAGCAACTGCTTCATACAGAAACCTCTCTGAGTTATGATGGTGATGAAGAAGTAACTCTGCAACCAATGTCTGCATTTATGACCTTCACAGGTCTGTAAAGGGAAGTTGAAATAATATCAGAAGCACAGTCATACGATTTTTCACTTAGCAACCACTTTGCTTTATGATGGAGTTGCCAGTCCCAATTGTGATTGCTAAATAAGGACTACTTGTAAAGATGTGATTTTATGCAAATCAGTTCGGACCAGGTGTGAAGGTTGCAAATGGTGATGCTGCCCTAAATGCGCGCTGGTTGCCAACCATCCTAATTGTGATTGTGTGACTGTTTCCTTTCAAGAGAAGCTTCAGCATTGGTCTTCATGCTGAAGTGGAAATAGGGCAATATGGTAAATAATGTGTAAGATCTTAAAATTTTCCTTAGAAGCTGTATTTTAGGGAATATTAAGAAATGCAACATCATTTGCCATTGTTTTGTGAATGCCTCTAAGAAAGGTGGCATTAATAACGCATCTCAGATAATGTTTGCATTCCTGGAGAAGTTGGTCAGAGGGATCAGTTACTAAATAATTGGACCAAACTAAGCTTCTATCAAACAATGTTAGCTTATGGCCATCTTGCCTGAATTCTGATTTCAACTGTTCAACTATTTGTTGATAGTAGTTCATGATAGCTAAAGAAGCTGGGTCAGCATAGTCAATTTAAGCTAAAAATCTGCCAGATGGCTTGAGTGAACTATTGCAGTGATTTTATCAGCTAAATTAATGGATCATTAAATTATTTTTTTGGCCAGAGAGTTCTAGTGCAGGTCTATGGTCATTATATACTTTTGCTTTCCACTGATTTAAAAACCAGTTTAAAAACCAGGAATGTGATAGATTATTACAGCCTCATACAAAAACCTCCTTGATTTTTTTCCTATTTTGGCACTGGGTATACATAGTCTATTATGGTGGGTTCCATTTATTGATAAGTATATATAATTGCTGGGAAAATCACCTCAGGGAGACTAATTCAAAATTTTAAAATTCCATTTGTAAAGTAGATTTAGGAGTTTAAGCCCTGCCAGATTTACTTATCAGTCTAAGGGAAACTAAAATGTAGTTCATTAAAGTCATGTTTCAACCGTTTTGCTGTTTTATGCTTATTACACCCAATTCTTGCATTAAAATCACCCATTAAGATAATAGTATCCAGGCATCAGAAGTGGGTTCTTACTGGTTCTATAGAACTGTTAGTAAGTCCACGGTGACATCACAGAGCCAGTTCCATCGGTGTCTCCATGGGTGCTGCCATCTTGGATTTTGCTTCTGCGCATGCGCCGAAGCTAGTTTTTGATTGGTACGTGTGCACACGCAGCGCAACCCTGAGCTAACCAGCACCAAAAATATTCACAATCTACCCCTGCCAGGCATATACGTAGATATTTCAGCGTATTGGGCAATCTTATTTGCTATCATAATTCAAAACGAAGAAATCTGTCAGTAGATTGAGCATTCCTTCCTGCCATATTTCATCCTGAGTTGGATAAGCCACCTAAAGATTTCAGACTGAGTTGTTACGAATGATGTTCAGTCAATATGTTTCTTTTATAACTAGGTTGCTATTGGTATCAATTTATTTTAACACAATGGGGGCATTGTTTTTATTTCTTCCTTGAATACCAGTAATGTTGTGTCCTGAGTAACCATTGGATCAAGATATGATGTTATTTCAACCGAGATGCTTAGCCTGACCTCGTTATTTGCTTATCAAACCCACCAGATACGCTTAGACCTCCTGCTTGCTGAATACCATTGTGAATGAATCTTAAAGAATTAAATGAAAGTGGTTGTGGGGTTCCTGGGTCTCTATGGCAAGAAGCTATGTCATTTTCATGTAATGGATATAATTCCTGTTTTTTGTCAAATGAATCAACATTTTGTTCATCTGAAAAATGAGAAAGAAATCAGACTCTGCACATGTGGAAAAAACATTAGGAAGAGAAAAAAAGGGGGCGATGCATTGTCCCATGCTGCAGAGGTTGCTCTTAATCATCTCCTCTTATTTTGCATTGTTGGATGAATTGTTCCCTCCTTTTCAAAGGTTTTGAGGTTAGGAAAATCAAATTATAGGTGGTAATTGTGCCTGTTTATTAATTAATTCTTCTCTTAACCAGGGCAGTTCAGCTATGATACGATTTTGTTCCATAGGGGGCAATTCATTAAATCTATGTGTAAGCTCTATTTCTTCAGGTAAGAAAACCCTGTTTAGGATTGGATTATGTAAATGAGTGTTATCTAGAAGTTGCTGAAACTCTAGTTACTTGGAGGCCTCGTGCCTGAAGAAGGTATTTAAATTAATAGACCATTTGTGCATTATTAACAGAGTCAAAAGTTATGGTGCTCTCGCTGACACACAATAGCTATAATCCACTGCTGTATTCCACCTTTAAAATATTATCTGAAACGAGTCTTAGGGTTTGTGTGTGAGAGAGCTGGATGTGTTAGATGCAATCTTTGTTCCATCTGCAAGAGTAAGCCACTAGGTTTTCAGCAGTTGATAAAAGCCAATTTCACTTTCATTAGTTGCAGGGCCCACCTTCTGCATGAAACTTCTCTATTAGTCCTCAGATGAACTGAGGCAAGTTTGCTGAGCTATTTTCTAGATGAGTTTGTTCAGTTATAGTGTCTCCTGCAGCAATCAGACACTGCTGAATTGTTCTTTTAACCTTATTAAAGACCTATCTTCCTTTTTAAGGTGCTGTATTTGCTTCTATTTTTTTACTGTGTGGCTTTTTAGTCTGTTGTTCTTGTTTTTTTGTCAGCTGTTCCCAAAAGCATATATATATATATATATATATATATATATATATTCGTAGGTTTTCACGGGTATAGGTATGCAAGTCTTGGC